>BGZK01001885.1:0-97566 GCA_005406025.1 Eumeta japonica
CACCAGCCATTTTTCTCTGAAACCGCAACAAGGAATGTCCATCTATACTGTTTGTTTGGGGCCAAACCATATTTTAATGGCACGTATACCGTGCTTCGTCACTAAACTTGGCCCCGCGAAAAATGTTTTTTTTGAATTTTAATAATTACATATCGTTAGTTCATGGTTTATACTTGATTGTTCGCTGTCAATAATTGTTTATTCCTTAGTTGTTTATTTAAAAAAAAATAATTAAAGACATACCGTTTGATTAGCCCCCTCAATCACAATTATTAATATTTTTTCTCATTATTAGTCCATAAATACCTATTGACGTTTTTTCTTCGATAAATTCAGTTTGTTCGAAAATTTAATTGCCTTTTTATTACTTAAATTACAATTTTTAATTACGTCAATATACATTTCAAACATGTTGCATTGCGCAAGCACCATGTTGCGTTTAAGAAGGTCTTTTGAAAAATTATAATAAACCTACATTCAAAAAAATAATTTGTATCACAATGGCGTGGATAAAACAGAAATACTTTTAACTAAAATTAATCACTATTTATTGAATGAAATTGAAATATTATTAACGATACTAATATCTTTTTGCAAACTCATAAAATAGTTTTATAGTTGGTTACAAGCATAATGATTAATGATAAATAACAGTCGTGAAGGGCAAACAATTTTGAGATGTACCTATCTATTGAAAATGCAATAAATACTTGTTAACGTAGTTTAATGGTTAAGGGTAAATTTAATTGGTCTAAGTAAAAAGATTTGTTCACTAATATGTAGGCAGGATATTAATAGACATACAGATATTATTCATTCTTTTTAAATTTATCAAAAAATGTTTTATTTTTAATTTCACCGTTTTCTCAGTCTCTTTTTAATTTTATGACTTGAACAGTCAAGTACAAACCGTAAACGAATGATATGCAATAATTAAAATTCAAAAATAAAAAAAAAAACATTTTTTCGTGGGGGCCAAATTTGGTAACCTTTCCCAGTCCACCAATTAGTTGTCTATGGATTGTTTTTTAATAATTGGGGTATGGGCTGTGGCAAACGAATACCATTAATCGCAAATTTTAAATATTCTTTTTTTCTGAAATGCTCATACCATATTTGGACCATCATTCAGTATTGTTAAATAATATGAACCAAGTTATTGTTTATTAATTTAATTCACCCGTACTACATACTTAAATCTTAATACTGTATATTTATTATGGTATTTGGCAATAAACCTCCAAAACAAAGTTCACATCAAAGATCAATTTGAAGTTAGTCTAAGTATTATTTTAACAAAATCCTACCACAGAGGTGAAGTAAATTTCTCATCAAACGGATTGCGGAAACATACTGGTTCAGATCGTTTATTAAAGGACATCTACCGCTTTTTGCACTTCTAGGGATCAGTAAATACAAACGCAGCAGAAGATGGTTCTCGCTAAATCTATGTGTGATATTTTGCGGGCGCTTGATATTGAAATCAGAATAATACAAATATCAAATTATAGTAATTTCTGAAGAAATTAAAATGGTTTCAATAATTCTGTATGACTACCACGGGATCAAGTTGTTCCAGTGCTGCGTGTGACATTTTTTTTTGATAGTATTATCTTTCCATAGTGACATATTCTGTAGATGTACTGCTGTCGTTATAAGTCTGTCGTAATTTAAAAGTATCATCGTAATTTAAAAGTGTTTAGAACTTCTAATATTGGCTACTGTATATGTCGTGTAGCAGATAAAAGTTAGTGCAGAAAAGAGGCGACTCATACTCACGAAGACACGTGAGCATTGTTCATAAACTAATAAGTATAATCATGAAGATAAGTTTCTGAAATTGTCATAAGTAATTTGATTTTCTAGTAGTACTGCACATAAAAACAAAAATAGCAAATGTCTCTAGAGACATTCAATAGATTGTTTATTAAACTAAAAAACAATTTTCATAAATTTAAAACACTGAAGATTGGTTAAACTAGTAGTTAAGCTTCTCATTTAATTGCCATTCCTATTGACGCAGGGGGAAATTTCGGTAGTGCATATCGAGACCATCTTGCACTTATCCGCAGTCGCAGGAAAAGGCGTGACATACTTGTTTACGAGGTGCAGTGGCGAGACCGCAGGCGCCGTCGCCGGCTGGCCAAAGCCGACGACACTCCGGAAAAGTGGAATGACGTCCGCGTCGCGCAGGTACGTTGCGGGATTTTCACTTTGTGATTCTAGCGCAGGGCAGCCTCGGTATTTTTATTCTTTTCAAATCCACTTTCCACGTGTGCGCACAGCTTTCAGTACAGCCTTTGACAATCGCCATTAATTATTATAAATGTTTTGTAACGCAATTTCTCAGCAGTAACTGATTTTTATTCTTTCTTTTTGTACATTTTTTTGTTGAAATTCGTAATTTTATTCATAAATCGTCGGTCGTCAGTAGCGGTTTTCGTAGCCGATAATATCTTTGATTTGTATTCTTATCTTTCTATACCCTAGATCGGTGGTAGTCACTTTTTAACACATTTTGAGGGTTTTGGGTAGAACGTAAAACCGTTATAAAATGTGTGATTTAGTGTGACTTGATAAATTACTTTGTATCTCACATATCTTTATGTTATTAAAAAAAAAGTGTAATAGAAAAATATCTGTGAAGTAAACTTATTTCATATTATTAATTATTTAATCCCCTACGTTTTGCAATTTTGTTGGAAAATTTTTTTGGTGCAAGCTACAGTATTTAATTAAAAAATATTTTATAAATATTTATATCGTATAGAAAATGTCACATTTTTATATTTCCTTTTATCTGTTTAGGACCGTAATGCGTAACAATTATGGTAAATAAATGCTCACAAATGTGTAAAATCGTAGTACTGCTTTTTCTCAAAAATAAAAGTAAATTATCTTAAGCAGCTATTCAACTGCAACAAAAAAGACTAGCGCTGTTCAACTACAACAAAGAAAGCTAGCGCTGTTCAACTGCAACAAAGAAGATTAGAGATATTCAACTGAAACAAAGAAAGTTAGCGCTGTTCAACTGCAACAAAAAAGACTAGCGCTGTTAAACTACAACAAAGAAGACTAGCGCTGTTCAACTGCAACAAAGAAGACTAGCGCTGTTCAACTACAACAAAGAAGACTAGCGCTGTTCAACTACAACAGAAAATACTAGCGCTGTTCAACTGCAACAAAGAAAGCTATCGCTGTTCAACTGCAACAAAGAAGATTATCGATATTCAACTGAAACAAAGAAAGTTAGCGCTGTTCAACTGCAACAAAGAAAGCTATCGCTGTTCAACTGCAACAAAGAAGATTAGCGATATTCAACTGAAACAAAGAAAGTTAGCGCTGTTCAACTGCAACAAAGAAGACTATCGTTGTTCAACTACAACAAAGAAAGCTAGCGCTGTTCAATTGCAACAAAGAAAGCTATCGCTGTTCAACTGCAACAAAGAAGATAGAGATATTCAACTGAAACAGAGAAAGTTAGCGCTGTTCAACTGCAACAAAAAAGACTAGCGCTGTTCAACTACAACAAAGAAAGCTAGCGCTGTTCAATTGCAACAAAGAAAGCTAGCGCTGTTCAACTGCAACAAAGAAAGCTATCGCTGTTCAACTGAAACAAAGAAGATTATCGATATTCAACTGAAACAAAGAAAGTTAGCGCTGTTCAACTGCGAGAAAGAAGACTAGTGCTGTTCAACTACAACAAAGAAAGCTAGCGCTGTTCAACTGCAACAAAGAAAGCTATCGCTGTTCAACTGCAACAAAGAACATTAGAGATATTCAACTGAAACAAAGGAAGTTAGCGCTGTTCAACTGTAACAAAAAAGACTATCGCTGTTCAACTACAACAAAGAAGACTAGCGCTGTTCAACTGCAACAAAGAAAGCTATCGCTGTTCAACTGAAACAAAGAAGATTATCGATATTCAACTGAAACAAAGAAAGTTAGCGCTGTTCAACTGCAAGAAAGAAGACTAGTGCTGTTCAACTACAACAAAGAAAGCTAGCGCTGTTCAATTGCAACAAAGAAAGCTAGCGCTGTTCAACTGCAACAAAGAACATTAGAGATATTCAACTGAAACAAAGGAAGTTAGCGCTGTTCAACTGCAACAAAAAAGACTATCGCTGTTCAACTACAACAAAGAAGACTAGCGCTGTTCAACTGCAACAAAGAAAGCTATCGCTGTTCAACTGAAACAAAGAAGACTAGCGGCCTTCAACTGCAACAAAGAAGACTAGCTGTGTTCAACTGCAACAAAGAAGGGTAACGCTGTGCAACAGAGCACAATAAACGTGTCCATATTGAAGAGCTGTCAATGTAATGTTTTGACGAGGATTGTGTGGTTATTACAATGGCTTAGAATAATTAAATGTATTAAATAAATCAAACTTTGATTAGTAGGTGTTTCAATAAAAGCTTGTTTGTAATACGTACTCTATAATTATTTAAGTACAAAGTAAATACTAAAAAATGTTTAGTGGAAAATCATTTTTAAAATAATATTCCTAGAAAGTTCATAATCTTGATAATAGTATATTAATATACGATATTAGATAACAAATTACACCAAATCGCTATAGCGAACTCGTATTTGTTTCCCATTAGTATCTAGGCGAGCGACAGTATACGTTGCGTCTATGCGAAAGTGCATATAATTGGATCGGCGCTTTGGAAAGGGGGTTATGAGTTTGCAAGTGCAACGAACCCGCAGCTCTAAGTGAAGATGCAATAGCGCCGGCCACCTGTGGAAAGCGGCGGGGCCGCTTCCAGGAACGCGCGATATTAACCGCTTATGTTGGCGCGCGGTTCCGCTGGGACGCCGCCGTCGATGGCGGCGAAAATAGATACTAAACTAGCGCTTTTCTAACCTTCTAGTCATTATATTGTTATTATACAATTTTCGTTGATTTTTATTTATTAAAATATGCTGATACCTTTTATCTTCTTTTTTCTGTTTGGTACGTTATTTAAGCATTATCTGCTCTTGTCGTATGAAATACGTAAACGATGTGAAACAGAACTTTTCTTATTGGTAATATAGATAGATCATATACAATGTTCCTTAACGTTAATATTATTTGAGAAATTATAATTTTAGATGAATATTCAACTTGATAGAGAGAAATGTTAAAAAACTTGAGTTTTAGTAAGTTACTTTTTATCTAAATCAAAATTATACATTAAGGAGATCTATACGTACATATTTTATTGCAATTGCTGTATCTGAGCAATCTTACTTCACTCGTTCTCTTTCGAATTTCCCGTAGGAAAATGATAATTTCCGAAGAAAAAGCTGCTTTTTTACGTTTCCAACGATAAATGTTTAAATATTAGGTCGGGGAAAAGTTTTCTCGTATTGTATAAGTAAAAAGTTGCGGTAAAATCTCTTTGGTTGTGCTATTTATATTTGGCTAGTTTTGATACCATTAAATAGATGACAAAAAAAAGGAAAATGAAAAGTAAAAACAGTGTCCCGCCATTTTTCTATTGTTTTTCTATCCACCAAAATGAGTAAATGTAACGTGAAAATTAGATACATTTCGAAGTTTTATTACAAAAAAGGAAAAAATGTGATACAAGCCACGAACAAAATTGTGACGTTTATGGATCTAATGCAGTGTCGTTAAGAATAGTCCAAACTGGTTCAAGCATTTTTAGTCTGGTAATTTTGGTATCAAAGATGAACCTCGCTCTGGCCGACCTGTTACGGATAAAGTTGATGCCATTTTTGGAAAAGTAAAGCAAAATCGACATATTAGTTCTTACAATATATAGTTTTTTGTAAAAATTTATAACTGGTAAAGAAAAATGTATCACCTACAACAAGAAAGTTTGAAAAAGATCAAGAATGAAGTGCAAGCAAGCTCCACAGACTACAGCGCAACCCGAACTCGTAATAAACTGATGCTATGTGTATGGTGGGATTGGAATAGTATTATTCATTTTAAGCTTTTACCGCGGGGCAAAACCATAAATTCGGATCTCTACTGCCAACAACTGATGAGACTCAAGCAAGAAGCAGACAAAAAAACGATCAGAATTGATCAACTGAAAGGGTGTAGTTTTTCATCATGATAACGCCAGATCACAATAATTTTTAGCCACTCAGCAAATATTGAAAGAGCTGTGGTGGGAAGTGTTAATATATCCACTATTTAACTCTGACCTTGCATCCTCAAATTTTCATTTGTTTCGGTCTCTTCGGAATTCTTGATCAGATTAGTAATGATAAATTTCTAGTCTGGTTAATAAAACAATAAGTTGAAAAACGTGAAAAATATTATTAGTGCTTTTCAATAAATAAACAAAAAAAATAGTTCCTTATAAATAACTTTGTTATGTATTAACTTAACGATTTGTTATAAATAAATACTGACAACTGGTTTTTTCTGAAACTAAAAAGGAACACAAAAACAGCCGTAGGTATATAAAAAAATACTAAATTACTTTATTGTTTGTTTACTAATTTTTTTTATTGTTTGTTTTTGTCATTTTAATAAAAAAATAATACAAAAAGTCCAGCAGTGGCAGCAGTGGGCCCGTGCTATAACGGCCTCGCGGAGCACTGTTTTCGACGTTCAATTAAAATTATAAAGAATGGTAATAGAGTTCTAGTAAAATAATCTTTTTTCCAAACTTCTTTAATACCTATTAAGTTTTTAAGTTATTAACAAAATACTATTTTTTTTTTCTTCATCTTATTTTATTAATAACAATCGCAATTTTTCGGCAAAATGTGCTGCGAGCTTAAAAATTCTTAGAATATAGTTTTCTACAGATCATTCTGAATCCAATGAGCTATTGGTCATATTTTTAGAAATTTTATCTCTACTTTTCACGTTTTGCAGCTTGTTAGCCAGACTACTCAAAACTTTACTATTTTTTTAGGGCACCTATACTGGTTAAGTGGAAAAGCAATAAATGTACCAAAGTAAAAATTGACATCGAAATCGTTAGGGCCGTTATCGAAGAAGCTATATATGAATGAACTATATACATAGTAATAAGATTTATGAAAACTAACATATTTATCGTGACGAGTGTTAATTTCAAGTTCTTGTGCAACCCAAAATTTAAAATTAGTGTTTGTCAGTTTTCTTGAAACTTAAAAATTATGCCGGTCTGCCTCCGAACTCTGTATTTGTATATTGTTGAAATAAATACTATACGAAAAGGAAATAATTAGGAAGAAGAAGGCTTACCCTTTGGCGCGTCCTGAGATCACACACAATTCATTTTTTTATATTATTTTTATCGTACAAGCATTTTACACGTCGCATACGTTGAAAGTTACTTATTTCTCTTGTCGGTAGCTGAAGAAAAGCGTCACCTATCGCCCCGTCAACAAGAAAAGGAAGTAGGCAGGAAAACATATATGATAGATAATATATGTATATAAATATCTAATCAAATCAAAAATATCTTTATTTCGTAGGTAAGGAAATTATATTTGAAATACGAATCAAAAATATCTTTAGGTCATAAGACTATGAAAAAAACTGAAATAAACTAGTCTCGCTGTCCTTTCATCTGTTAGTCGCCGAATTCTTTTGACTGCATATGCTACAGAACCAAATCTTTTCGCTAATCTGTTAATATGAGAATTACAACCTAACTTAGCATTTACAGTGAGACCAAGAAGTAATATTGTGTTCACGATATCGAGTACCTCGTTCTTGACTATTACATTTGTAATTAATGTCATCTCTTTAATCTATCTATACCTAAATTGTCAATTAAGAATTACATAGGGAAAATTTTACAAGTTCTGTTTTCCTTTCATTGAGTTGAAGATTATTAATACTAAACCACTCAACGAATTCAGAGATGGTACTGTTCACTCTGTCAAAAGCTGGTAAATGCCTATTATTCTTAAAAGTAAGGAGGTATTATCACCGAACAATACAATCCCATGACCATTTTTAATAAGCTGTGGTAGATCATTAATGTACACTACGAATAGCAATGATCCAAGAATTGAACCCAGTGGTATATATATATATATATATATATATATATATATATATATATATATATATATATATATATAAATGTTTATGTGTATATATATAATCGTATGTAAACAGTATTAAACGAGTGACATATAGACCTCCCATGTCATAACTATTATGTTAGCACGAAATGATTACAAACGATATACAGGAACATAATTTTTAGTAATAGTTCAATAGTTTATATTAAAGATTATTGATATCTTGATTATATTGATAATAAATATTGACATATAATCATTAATTAAAAAAAACGAAACTGCTGCAACTTTATTCAAAAAAATAATTTCATTGTTATTATAACACTATTGAGCTGTTTTACATAACTGTGAAAGTAATGTTGAACTTTTACAGAATCAGCAGTTATATCTTAAAGCAGCTTTTATCCGCGTGGACATCGAGTGAATTCCTCCACCTTATATTTCGACCTATCAGTTCTCTCGTTTATGATCTCGATATCAATTTATTTCAGTCTTGATGCCGATTGCGGCCCCACTTTTGATTCCTAACCCGATCTTGATCTTAGTACATTCCGATTCTGATCTTGCTCTCGGTCTCAATTCTGATTTCAATCTTACTGCTCCTTATCCTTACTGTGGTCAAGTTCTTGATTCTAATTTTAGTCCCATTCTTGATTTAGAATTTGATTCCGTTCTCGATTGTGATTCTTTCCGGACTCGACTCTCGATTTTGTTCTCCGTCTCACTTGCGATTTCGATTTCGTCACTGATCACGGCTCTGACTGGGACAAAACACAAATAATAAAAGGTATTTATTATTCCAGGAAGTAATTAATCTATTTCTATTCAAAATTAGATTAAAAAGTGTATAGCAGTTTCGAAGATTAGTCCGGTATAACAAAGAGGCAGACCCTTTATCAAAGTCATACTTAGCCTATTTTTTGCGCAATTACATGTTTTTATTGTATACCAATTTTCATTAACACCAGTAAAACATTTTTAAAATTATAAAAAGACACAGACACACATGGATTTTAAAGACGGTAGAATTGATTTCAATGAGTCATAAAATAATATATATTACAAAATTTAACAAAAAAATTTATGTACAGACAGACGCTCAGATTTGTAAAATATTATGGTACATAAATAAGGAATTATTTATATTAATACAAGCATTAATACGAACACGAGTTGCTTGTAAGAAGGCATTAAACAGATTAAACTAGATAAAGCTTACGACTAATTGTTGTTGTTAAATCTATACAAATTTATTAAATATCTCCGCATTCTGGTAACCTATTACATTTGTATATTTTCTCCCAATGTGCCAGTCAAATAGAATTATCAGGTGTTTGTAAACTCGTAACGGTGTTTAAGTGGGTTATGGGATTAAAAAAGTATTTTATGCAAAATTACAGGTAAAAACGTGAAGAGTCGAAAGTATTGCATGTAATTGTGTACAGTTTACAAAAGCGTTTATGATAGATAATATACATACATTACAATCCTAACTTATGTTTGTCACGAAATGAGCTTGCAAACCGTACGTGATGTTCAAATATTGAATGTGTATGAGAACAATTCTCCACCTCACGCAAGACTTCTCTCTAGAGATTAAATTCTTGGAGTATCAAAACTCAGGGACGTGAGGATGACGAGTGGGCGCTCGTAGGTGAACATTTATTAATTTTGGAATAAATCGGTATCGATACAAGAGGGGTAGATATCGATACCCATACAAGAGGAAAGCGAATTTAATAATGACTGTTTAGGCCGTTCTGTACGTGAGTCTAAGATTCCACTTCCTAAGAGTTGATATACGGAAAAAATAGTAATTACTTAGGTAACTTTCGGTTACTTCGGGTTTACTCGTTTTGTTATGAAACTTCGGAAAACAGTGTAAGCCGCTAAATAATACATTACTTAATCGAAGAATTTACACATATATATATACATTAACACATCGGTTATCCTAAATTTATCAGCGTGTCTTGTGAGACATAGGCCTCTTCCAGCCTTTTCCACTCTTCTCTGTCTCTAGCTTTCCTTGACCAGGTAGCCTCTCCAATTTTTCTTATATCATCCATCCATCTTTTTGCCTGTCTGCCTCTTTTTCTTGTGCCATCACGTGGTTGCCATTCCGTTAAGATTTTGGTCCATTTTATTCTGCTATCTTTCGTCATGTGTCCTGTCCATCTCCATTTCAACTGTCGTATTTTCCTAATTATATCTTCAACCTTGGTTATGGAGCGTATATCTTCTGATCTTATGCGATCTCTTTTTGTAACGCCTATCATGCTTCTTTCAATGCCCCTTTGACATGTTCTCAGTTTTAGAAGATGTTTTTGACTCAGTGCCCAAGTTTGGCAACCATATGTCAGGCATGGCAGGACACATGAGTTGAACACTTTTCCTGTCGCTGCTATGGGAAAGTGTTCGCTTTTGAGGATCTCTTTAAGTGACCAATATCTATTCCATGCATTAGCTACTCTTCTTTCGATTTCTATGTTTGTTTGGTCTCTGAATGCAATTATTTGTCCTAAGTATGTATAGGTTCTCACATATTCGATATTTGAATCATGCACTGTCATAGCTATTTCTTCCCTGTTTGTCATAACCTTTGTTTTATATCCATTCACAGTGAGACCTACTTTTCTGCTTGCCTCTGTCAACTGTTGCAGCATATGTTGGAGCGTAGTAGCGTTATCAGTAATTAAAACTAGGTCATCCGCGAATCTTAAGTGGTTGAGTTTTTTTTACGTCTATGTTTATGCCATCGTTTTCCCATTCCAGGTCTCTGAAATTACTTAATTCGGTCTAGGTATATCGTAGTCTGAAACCTTACAAAAAAAGGATATTTCTAAAAGTATCTTTCACATTTATAGTAGCTCTAATTTTTTATAATTCTACCACATTTCTGCATGAAAAACTACACTGAATGACAAAAAACGGATCAGGTTCGGTTGATTCGTTCAAAAGATATCATCGAAAAATTTTCAAAAAAGTGATTTTGTAAAATAATTTACATTTGTAGGTCGATTTTCAATTAGATTTTGAAATCATATCTAAATAAATATATTGATAAAGATATAGTTCATGAAATTTGAGTTTTTCTTATTTTTGCTTTATTTGAACTTGAAAATAAATTAACAAGAATTTTGTGCTTAAAATATTGAGTACGAAATTACCTGGAAGTTTTAGACTCAATTTCTAAAACTTAATTAGCGGGCAATTAATTTAAATCTAGAATCTTTTGTATATACCAAATAAGATTCTTAATTTTATTTTAATGGAATGTTCATTTTTTAAGAAATATTGGCGATAAATTGGAGAAATATGAGTCCTGTGCAGGATGAATAAATTGTTTAATTCGTGGTAATACCACGCGACAGAAACGAAATGTTATTACTTCGTGCGTACACTAGACGCCTAGTGTTAACGACACGTTGACACGGTCTAATGCTAACTAAAAAACTGTACAGTTCTAGATTTACTATTCTATCTCAGTATTAGCAATGCTCTAGCAAAACATAAAGTCTAATCTGACGTATGCGACGGCCAGTGGTTGACTACCAGATCGCGGCAAAGGAGCGCCCTCCGCTGTCGCCGGGGTTTTTACTTTCAAATAGTTGAATCCATGAAAGCCAAATCGACGCTTCCAGTCCAACAGTTTAGTTGTTGGACGATGGCATCGATGCTTGTTTATTTTGAAACATGAATTTATGCGTTCTCACTGCAATACATTTACATAGTTTGAATGTACAATCGACGCTTTATCTCGGTGTTACGATATGGTTGCATTGAAAAACAATGTATTAGTTCAACATAGAAGTGTTTGTCAATGGTTGTGCATAGTATGTTACGAATTAAGCATATTTAAAATACATACTTATTCTATTGATGTAATATAATACTGATATAATTCCATAAATGGTTATACTTTAGTTATAATAATTGATGGAATGTAAAGAAAATTAGGATATAAGCGTATGGGAAGAAAACGCATACATGTGATAGTCTGTGTGTTAAAGAACCTTGTAAAAATTTTAAACGCATCACCCAAACAATTTTAAAAGTCGATAAAAGCTATTCCAGAAAATAAAACTACAACGAGAGCTGAAAACCACTATCTAAATAATTTGATTTGATTGAAAGATGTAATTGAAAAAATAACGCGCTCTTTTTAAGTAACTTCAAGTCAAACCAACTGATTAAGATCGATTTAGTTAAATTCGAAGATCTGTACATACTCTTCTTCACTTTGAGCTTACGTATGGACCGTTTTGAAGTCAGGTGGCTAGCTATCACCTTTTTTCAATAGTTTTTCTAAGGGCGAACAGTTTAAAAATTTTAAATAATTCTACATGTCTACTATTAAAATAGTTTAAAAAACATAAGTATGACGAATGCAAAAACGAAAAACGCAACAATATTAGTTTCCGAGCAGCAGTCTCAAAAAAAAAACATGAATCGAGTTTAACATTCACCAAGGCTGTGTTATAACGATCTAACGGGGCCAAAGGGTTACGGCGGCCATATGCCGCTCGGCGCGCAACCTGCCGGATATGGGTTAAGTAATCACGGACTTTTTTGAGCTTCCTCCCTATTAAACCCCTTTCTATTGTTGGCCGCGTAACAGTACATTTTTGGGAGCGGAGCGAGAAAAAAAAGCGCCGACATTTGCGCGGGCGACCCGTATGTTAATTGAATCGCACACACTAGATTGTACCGATATTCAAAGATGTTTCCAGTCAGAGCTTTTTTTACGGTTTCCGTTTCGCACGGGCGTGCGAGTTGTACAAAAACTAAATTGGAATAGTAAATGTGTCAGCGCCTTTGTTGTATATGCACGTACACGGGTTAATGCTTCGATGGCGTATGAGGTTCGTGGGTACACGTTTTAAGTTTGTCGCGAGAGGGCGCAGATTGATATTACGAGAATCCCTTTTGTTTTAATATGTAAAGAAGCGTCTATAAATTACGTGAAGGGATTTGGGCCCCTCCTCCCTAGTGATATGTCGTAAGATTTGGCTCGAACCTCTCCTCCCCAATCTTATGCGAGTTTTTTCAAAATGCATGTTTTCTGAGGAGCTGTTCGATCTCATGCTGAGCGTACAACACCAATTCTTCTTTCTTATAGGAACCTCTGCTTTGCTGCGTTCCATAACTTTGTCATTTTCTCCTGGCAACACAGAAGAGACGTATCTTTTCACGTATGGATTATAAATGTTAACTCATTTTGAATGAGTGACAGCGTTGATTGAGCCGCCTAGTAATGAAACATGCACGGGTGTAAACAGTAGGTTGGGAACTACCCGCGTGTCGCTGCCATCCGGCTCAAACGTCGTAGCGTTCGTCGAGCCCCCGTTTGGTTGGCTGGCCTGTGGCGGCTAAACAGTTGAGGGATTAGTGTGCTACTTTGTGGCATTCGGATAATCACGATAAATATTATTGTGTAAAACTTAAGTGGAGGATTTTTGGCAATTTTACACTATGCAGGAAAAAATTGGAGTTTCAATGTGGGATTGAATGATATTCGGCTCGACTCCCCCTTTTAAACGTCACATATAATTAATGGATACCGCTTAACGTAATTTAGACATTTGTTTTGGAATCACTTGCCGTGCGCCCGATAGGCCCCAACGTTCAAGTGCAATATTTGATTCAGATTAGTCGAGTTCGATTTAATTTTAGTTATTTAGTTTATTAAAAAATTATTATTTTCGATGTTTTTTGTATCATTGAGATTCTTTCGAGTTTTACTTATAATTTGTTTTATGTCATTTTCTTGAAATTCCTGATTTTATTTATTGTAAATTAATACACTGCCAAACTTATTAGAAAAGTTTTTAAAAACGTACAATGCCATCATATATTTAGACTATTTTATAATGGCTGTTTAGAACCCAATGCATGCAAATTTCGTCTCAATTTCTTAAAAAAAACCTTAACTTATTTCGCTAGAATTTACTGGCATGTTACACGGAAATTTATCGTATTATATATAAATCAAATAAAAATAACCTTTTTCATATAATTTCTCTGAATGAAATGTTCTGTATTAACATAATATAATTTTACAATTACACGGCCAAAACTAAAAAGAGCCAAATTTGAAACACCCGAAACTGACAAGGTTGGTTAAAAAGATTGATGGATACCGGTGACGCAAGAGAAATATGCAAAGATCGTACCATGTGGACATTTATGGGTCTCTGCCTAACTCTTCTGAAAAATAGTCGTGATGTTATAATAACAATTCAATTCAGTCATAGGAAAACAAAAGCTTGACGAACCTGTAATGTGTAAATTAGGGTACTTCGAGAAAATACTTATGCGAAAATAAAAATTAATATGTTACATTCATATCATAGTCTGTAAAGAAGTATTTTAGTCGGGGAAAATGCAGAAAATTTTTATAATGTAAATCTCACAGCGGAACAGTGTCAGAAAAGGACTTCGAAAGCTTTCTTTGGTGATCAACCGCAGGGCTACCTTCTCCTCGTGAAGCCCATAGAAAGGATCACTGAACAATGTCGCAGTAAAACTCCATTCGTCCGCATCGGCCGTGACCAATTGTCCGTCATATATCCTCCGTGATGCGCGCCGTTTGACGGACGTCCCGCGGAGACGGCGCTTTCTCGGAAACCTCCGCTACGACGAGTCCCGGTCCACGCCGGGCGCAGTTGTTCATAACGGGACGCGTGACGGCAAAGTGCATGCTGCGTCAAAAGCATCCGATGACGTCACGAACGAAGGGCCATTTGCTGAGCTCCAGACCGTTAGTAACCATGCGATAAAGGGCCGTAAACAATGTGCCCTGTGTTTTGACCGATCAGTAGCAAGGTCGGTGACTGGGTGCGATTCTGGGAGTTGACCATCGGTACCTTTTGGTTATTCGAATTTGGTTTGGGATCCAGTAACCGTGTGTTCACAGACACGAGTGTGTTATATCGAAAAATAGAGCTGGTCTTATATAACATGTTTGGTGTCTAATCGGCCAATTCATTAAAAAACAAGACATTTATGAAATGCATTTTGCAAGTAAGAACCATGTTTGTGCAATGTTTTGCGAATGAAATATTTGGTAGGTTATACATAATAAGATATACAATTATAATTTGTGTTTTTTTTACAGATATTTATAAAGGATATTTACGCAAAACCTGAATCATTTGAAAAAAAAAACTACATAATTAACATTTCATTATAAATTGGATTTAAGATTGAGAGTAAAAAATAATTTGTTTTAAGCTGCTATTTTTACACGTAGTTATGTTTGCTGGCCATATAAATACGTTTTAGTTTGTGATTAAAAACAATAATGGTATTTATAAAAACGGTAGGTAATTATATTACAAAATTATTACCTAAGTAAACTATTAACTTCATTAAATCAGTTGGGAATATAATTAAGATAATGTAAAAAGCAAGTATTTTTAATATGTATATGTAATAAAATATAGATATTCAAGTGATTCTCTTTCAAAAAGTACTTTCGGGGAAAAGTATATACATGCGCAATACTAGACTTTGAGTTTATATAACAAAAAACTAAAAACCAAACTATGACTAAACTGAATAATAGATCTCGATGAACACTTTAAAACCCATGTTGTGCTGGACGTAAGGATTAGTCTTAATCTTTTTAGATACTTAGTTACTTAAAATTAATGGAATCATACGTCACTTTCAAATTATTTTACTACCAAAAATATGTGCTTATTATTTCATTATGTATTTAACTATTATAGTATAAAAAAGCCATTGCGTAATACAACTTAACGTTTTAAACTTACATAAGGATTAAAATTCTCAATTATAATTGCTTTAATGGCGAAAGAATTGTATTAAATCAGCATGTTGTGGAACATCCAGTATGGATTCCCAACACATATAGGGCTGACGGAGGTAGAAGGAAATAGTCTAATACACCCCTTACTCACTTATCCTATACTACAGATTAAATAATACCATATCTCAATATACTATAGATCACTATTTATTCTATGCCTGTGCCCAGCAAGTGCGTTGTATAGGTATATAAAGTACAAAATATTTTTATATTTCTTTTCACATTCCTATTTTTGGAAGAAATATACTTGATAAATAATACAAATATTGCTTATTCTATAAATTATTATCGATGATAGCTAATAACCTTATTTACAAACGCCATTTGATAGTAAATGCGAAACGAGCACACGAAACGTCAAGTACTACATAAACGTTAAATTGAATTTTTTATTTCTCTTTGACGTAAATGTAGAATAGATCACATAGAACGATTGCAAAGTTTATAAGGTAAGCAAATGAAAAGGAATATGGGGCTTCCCTATTCTAGAACAATCACGCAGAACTAATTTACTCTACCCTTCTAGGTCATTAGTGTTTACGTCACATCCATTCTTTCGATATTGTGATGGTAAATCATGAAAGTGTTTTGTTATACGCACATCCAATAGACGTGTTAAAAAAACCGTTAGATAACATGAAACCGTGACTGATTATCATACATAATAATTACATGAAAATACTCCTCCCAAAAGTAATAGCTGTAAAAGTTTCTCTCGAAAAAATCTTAGTTCAAGCAAAGAAAAAAAAAGCGACAAGCAACCAAAAAAAATCGTCGGCCATCATTAAAAGTGAATGCATCCTAGGACGGGGCGTAAAAAAACGAGAAGAAAGGAACGAGATACCGTTAGCCGTGAGCACCCCGGGACGCGCTGCGCCCGCGCCGCGTGGGATGCCGTATTCCAAACACCGCTGCCCTCATACGAATACATGAATATGTAACTAAATGACAGGTGTCATATTCCTAATGAAATAACAATAAAAGATTCGAGTTTATATATACGTACATAGGTTCTCATATTTATGGATAGAACGTGGATTTTTGTGTGAAAGAGCTATCACAAATAACATGTCAATATTTGAAAAACAAAATGACATTTTGTATATATTTTTTAATCTTTCTCAAAGAAACAAAACTGCTGACATTTTTCGAAACATAGGAAGAATAAATCTACTAATAGCATACATAAAGATTGAAACACATAAATTCCGATATAGATGAATGTTGTTTTGTTTTACAGTAGTTAAAAATTAAATTAGTTAGTTCTAAGCAATAGGCATGTTTTTAGCTTAACCATTTATAAAGGTAAAAGATCACACAATCAAGAAATTTACACATGTTTCAAAAATTACAATAAATCATATACATTTCTTAGAAATTTATTAATAAAATAAAATACTTGCAATATGTACTTAGGCTATATAAGCTTAGAATTTATAGTGAGAGAAAAGCGTCAAGTACAAGGTCAGCAATAACGATTAGTAGAAATATGTACTAAGTAATCCTTAATTAGTAATCGGAGATTCCGTTTCATAGTTATTTTTCTTCATAGATAATCTGTTTTGTTTATACATTTTTTGAATTTTCAGTCATACAAATCTTTATTCGTCAAAAGCAAGCGACGTTTGGAAGTTGAATACTGTCGAAAATAAGCGCCGAGAAACCTAACAATTTTATCTTTATTTCCTTACAAAATAAATCAATCATTGTACATAAAAGATTAACTTATGGAGAACAGCTAATTTTTGTAGATGGTCGTATACGAAATACGACATGTCTGAGAATGCTAGCTATAACTCCATGCTGCTTTGGCATTCAAATGATTCCGAGTACAGTAATAAGTTGTTTTCAATAAATATTTTTTGTGTACCGTTTAACTGCTTTGATGGTAAGCTCAACATTTCCTCAGAAGTCCTACCGTATACGTGTACAGAGTACAGACTGGACTGCAAAAGAATTTTTACACTATTACGATAGCAAACGAGGAATGGTCAAATCGTTGTATTAATGTGATGAACATCAATTCTTCGTAAATAATTGGATATTTTTATGGGCATATTTTATAAATATACTGCAATGCTACAGTCAGAATTACAATTTTCTTGAATATGTTTTTTGAAATATAAAAATAAGTTCTACGTTGGTAGTGTCACCCCACAGTAAAATTACCTTAGAAAATTACACTGTGGAATTGGTTGAAGTACACAGAGAACACTAGCCGTGCAGTTTATATATTTATGTATAGCGTAATCTTCTTAACCGCAACAGCCGCAGAGCTATGTTCGTCAGTCGATTGAGATATACGGCGATCCTCCTGGAGTTTAGAATCTAACGTGTTACCTAAAAGTACCGTCGAACCCATAGGACTAAGTGTAGTATTATTTGATATTTCTTTTGCATTCACTAATTTAACATAAGATAATGAACATTTTACAAATTTGATCTTATTGCCTTTGAGTAACAAATTATTTACATTAAACCAGTTTGAAATATGCACAGAAGTGCTGCTTACCTCGTTAAACGCCTTTTCGTGGCAATTTTGAAAACCAATCAAGTATCTTTCGCAAACACTACACATTTACTCAATTCCTGTACCGAGTACGACAAATCGTCAATGTGAACTGATAAAAAACGAAGGGGGCTCACCACAAAGTCCTGAGAAATTAAAATTATTACCATTAATACCGGCGATCCAGAATCCATTATATCTACAATCTGTAATTTGTTTTATTAAGTATAACAGAAATAATTTTAATAATAATTTTAATAAAGTATATGTGACGTCGTAGTGTTTTAATTTTCTGATTAGAATTTCATGAATGTCACAATGAGTCTTTTAACAATTCACCCTTATTTTTCAGAAGACTTAGCAGAGACTACAGATTTTTTTATGATCCCATCTTCGCATTTTACAATAATCAAAAATATTAACTAAGTGAGGAATCGAGCAATTCACAATTCAACTCAGTAGGTAAGCCAATTACTATACCCCAGAAATTCTCTTCCTTTAATTTAGTAACTTAAATATTACCATAACATTAAACAAATCGATGTAACTAAACTCGAACACATTCCCAAAACCTTATATTTTTTTCTTAAATAGTGATTCAGCAAAAAAATGGGATACTTCTATATACATCTATGGGATAATCTAGTTAATGTAACAGAGACATTAGAAAAGAAATTATTAAACTCACGAACGACCCTTAAATGCGAATTTGTAAATTTATTGTTAATTCGACTAAAAATACTTACGCAATTTTTGGCTTTCCCAGTTTTAAATATGTTCCAGATTATTTTAATTTTGTTATTCAATTTCATAATTGCAAACTTTTCTAAGTAAATTTGAATGTTTTTTTTTGTCTTTGAATGACTGTAAACTGTTTTTTTTATGTCTATAAAAGAAATGTGCCCTATCAAAACTATTCTTCATAATTTTTGTACTTTGTTTTTAACATGAATTTGTATGAAAATGCTTAAACTTTTTAGAATGTGTGTCGTATCAGTAAACAATCTGATGTTAATTTTAAAAAAGCTTATACAAATTAAATATGTGCCTATGTCTGTTTGTGCGGGTTATTTTACTAAATGGTGCAGGACTGTGATCAAAGAAGATTTATTTCCATTTATTTATTCACCTAAGCATCAAGAGCGACATCTAGATATTCTTGGGGGTTCGCAAACATCATGGAAAACACGAGAAATTGATAAAAACGAAAACCGTCACCATGTAAAAAACATTCTTGATTGCCATACGATTAATTGATTCTCATACGACTAAATTAAATGTAACAGCAATATAAACTGTGGGTTACTACAACGTAAGCTATTTAATTTGACTGCATACTACAAAGTCCAAGGTTCAACTTTATTTGACGTTTTAAGTATATGTACGCTGATTTTCGAGTAAAAAACGTACCACATTTGTTTCTGTTTGTCAAACACCTGCGTTTGTGTAGGTACTAAAAAGAAACGCATGTATGGAAGGCAGTTTCGAAAATTTTAGACGCTCTCTGTGTTATCTTTGATATGAGCTCTTTTCCCTAAGGATGTTACTTGTTCACCGCAATGCTCAGAATACAAACTATCAAATTATTGTTGATTTGGAAAATGCCATACAATTAAAATACAATTATATTATCAGCGCAAATAGATAATAATATCAAAAAAAATAATATCTACACTACACAACACTAGAATCACTGACATAAGTCAGTGATTCTAGTGGGATCAGAAAATAATTTCTTTAGATTGAAAGTCTTAAATAAATTAATAATCCTATCGAAAATGGGCGAGTTTTTCATAAAATTTACGTTAAAGTCGTCACAGGCGATCAAACCTTTTTTTTTTACTAAGATATTCAAAAGAATTATTTTCTATTATCACTTCAAATTCACCAAAAATTGCAGAATACGGTCTCTACACATACACAACAACGACTTTATTCAACTCAAATAGACCAATACAACCGTCCAATCAATAGGCAACTCAATCATTGCCTTTCTTTGATTACAAACTATTTGTCAGTAATATTATGGAACCACTACGAATAGCTTAGTGTACAGAAAACTAACTCACAATTCCGTAATTATGGAAAATATTACCAATCCCCTATCGTATCAACAATGACTCTGTTAGATAAACTGTTTTGCCATTACAATTTATAAAAAACAATGACAATTGTAGTTCATTTCCAAGGAGGTTTAGCATATTTTAGTGACCTATACATTATTGCACGTTCCAGTAGACTAACCCTTAAATTCAGTCAGCATCGTATGACGTCAAAATTGCATCAAAATGTGAAGGGTTGCCGCCGCGCGTCTTTGATTGACGTAATGTAGACGTCATAATAATAACCGATTGAATTAAGTTGATAAAATTGGTCTGCAGTTGTCTCGATAGTGAGTTAAATCCTATCAATTGTGGTACTATAGTACTAATTTTATTATCAGAATTAATATCGGTAGAGTAAATGTAAAAGTTGTTATTACCAGATAGAAGTGTAATGTGGCCTACCAAATTAAAGACAACCAAAGATGTTATTTGTCTTTTGTAATAAGAATAAAAGGCGGACATTAACTTTCGTAAAAAAAAAACTCTCTGTAAATATTATTAGGACTAATACAATGTCACTATGACGCAACATTTTATGCGTACGGCAATTCAAATGGAAAATATTTTTTTTGTCAAGAAGTGGAATTAAGAAAATATATGATAAATAATATAATGATTTTGTTGATCCCCATCACAATTATCTGATTTATTTTTAGCTTATATCTATTGTTACATTTTGTTTTTTCATCAGTCAATATTGTTTCAAAAATCTGGCACTCAAATAAGAATATTATAAACACTTAATATATAATTGAAAACAATGCGCTATACTAACAAAAAGTAAATTCAAATATTTATATGATTGAAACCCAATAAAGTGGTTTTATATTCTATTTTTACGACTTTAAACGTAAGGAAGTTCCAAAAGGACCAGTTGGTACAAGTCAGATTTGGTTTTGTCCTTGGAACACGAGTCCTGCAAGCTCAGGGTTGTTACTGAATCGGTCTTATGTTTTTAATACATTAAATACGTGAAAACATTCAGGTTATGCTGTTATAAAATATTACTCATTTAATAATCAAAAAATATATATTGATTAAATAATGTGTACAGAATTTTTTAATCTTTATTATACTATTGACTTACATTGAAATAAAATCATTCCCTTTTTAGCTTTCTGTATTTCATTTTTATAAATAGAACTAACTATTGGCCCTCACCTTTCCCAGCGTAGATAACATGAATTTTGATAAAGATTTTGATCTTCATTAAAATCTCGATTCTAAACCTGGAACTTATTTTTTTGCTATCATCAATCATGATCCCCTTTCCGACTTCCATTTTTTATCACATTCTTGCCATTTTCTCTCACTTTTTCGTTGTTGTCCTCGCTTACCTCTCTTACGTAACCTCTCTTTCTATATGCTCATATATCTCGTATCTCTCCTCTCTCTTCAAGCTCCTATCCTTCTAGATTATTATCGCCCTTCCCAAATATCTCTTTCACCGATTAAAATCAACAATTAACACATTTTGTACTACATGTAGATAAATAGCATATACAGAATGGATTTTAGCATGCATCTTTTCGCAAATATTCATAATCTCCTTCATTTTTAGAACATCTTTACCACAGTAACTATAACAAAAATTCGTAATTGAAAATATACTTATAAATAATATAAAATTATATAAACACAATTTTAGTAAATGCTCGGCTAGACAACAAGCGACGCGCTGCGGCGCAGTACCTACGCCTCATCTGCTCTGTTAGTGCAACGTTTCTATACATATGTTCTAAGCTATTTTTTTCAGAAACAGCTACTTTAATGACTATGGTTTCTTTGGCAAAATTGTTTTATAAGGGGACGAGATTATTAATATTTGCGAAGAGATGCATGATAAAATTCATATCATATTATGTCGTATTTTATAGTATAGAAGTTATTTAGTGATAGTATAGAAGTTAGTTATAGTGATATGACAAATAATATGGCACAATTTTTCTTCCGACATGATTACTAAAATTACTTGTTTACCTGTTATAAAAAATAAAATATAAAATAAAACCTGGTCAGATAATGTATTTCCATTTAACAAAAAAAGAATAAAAAACGGGACTAGTGGTTCTAGGGCTACAAGCGTACAAACGGACAGATAGACAAATTTTATAATATGAACAAGATCAGTGTAGTCTTGAAACTTCGGTTTTTTTAAACTAGTGATGTATTTGGGGCATGGACTGAACGTCATCCATGCGTATTTTACCAATATATTTGCCCAACTCCAACTTAAATTCGGAGCCTCTGTAGCTAAAACAAGAGTCTCATTCGCTCCACCAATCAGGCAGAACATCCATTTTCATATCGAAATTCCAATTTTTTTTTGACAGGTACGTATAAATTAAAGTACATATTACAATCGGTAACATCACGAGTTATCTCACAATGCTGTCTAACGATTCCGTTTAAAAACTACTTGATTTCGTAATTTCGATTATTATTTTTAAAGGGATGTAACCCAAGACGATAGATGAGAATATTAAAGCACACCATTCAAAACCCTTTCACCGCGCGGCAGCCCTGGGCCGGCGCGAGCGGCCGGCGGTCCAGCCGGGGAGCTTTCGTCGTGCTGCACATAAAGGGGTCGTTGGCACAGCGCCGGCCGCCGGGCGGGACTCCTACGGTCCACCTCCTTTCCATTACGGTGCATTAGATAACTCCGAGTATAATTGTGGCCACGGCATATACATCTAACGCCTTTATCGACCGCAGTGCTTACCTGCCGCCGCGATTTATGTTAATGTATTTCTGCTTTATGTATGTACCATATATTTCTAAGGGTTTGATTAGGAAGAAAAAGTGTATGGAAATACCACTCAAGATGATATGTGGTGTGAAAATTAATGGTATGGAATTCATAATTTGTCGGTTTACAACCAGGCAGCCGTCGAAGAAGTCTTCAGTTCTGCAGAAATTTGTTAGATCTTGGATAAACATTCTTTTAGGCTTACATAGAAATACCCAGACTCAAGAAAAACATTAATTTTTGATCAAATAAATAAACGTATGTCTTGTGTGGGAATCAACCCACTTCCCCAGAGCAGCAAGTAGGCTCACTACCAACTGCGCAAATTGTCAAAACTTTTAGAAATCAATTTTCATTTACGTTTATGCATTAAGTTATACCATAAATGTTTGTACTCACTCTTCACCATTATTCTCAATTGTTATTTTATTTGGATCATTTTTCATATAATACGACATTATGTTTAAGTTTTATAAGGAATTATATTGCACGTAAATATTTATAAAAATCTGAATTACTCTCATAATAACAATCCAAGCTAGTATATTGTATCTTGAAAATTTGTACATTGAAAGCGTTAAATTTATCTTTATTCTTAGACTGTCAAAAGATGACAATATTGTTGGTACAATGCTTAATACACTTGTGTACACCAAGACACATAATGCTGCATGTGCCTATTATATTATATTTTACTTGTACTTGGAAAGACCGATTAAGTTTATTGAACTCCAGAGAGATTATTTTATGTCATTCTATTTATAGTAATAAAAAAATTATTCATATCGATCATCTTTAACCCAATTAATTCAGACATATTAGTAACTTACGGGTTATATAACATATATTTATTTCTACAGTAGTATCTATGTATGGTAAAATAGTGTTTTAGTGAATACATTTTTTTAATACTGAACGAAAAAGAAATAATAGAACAACAGAACAAATCCACATCCAAACAATCACATACTAATTGATTTACTTTATTCTTATACCCAGAATAGATTCGGATTTTTATTGATTTCAACACATTAATTAATCGAAGGAATTTAAGATTAAGCCTAAGACAAGAAATAAAATTGTTTAGCACTTCTTGTGAACCTTTTTTCCCTGTGATGGTTTTATAAAAGAAATCAGATCTGCATGTTTTTCGGATATGTTATGAACAATCTATACGATATGTTCCTTTGAAACATAATGAGGCGTTTGTTATTGTTCTTTTAGAAGCTTGATTACGCAAGTTTGTCTGACCCTCGAGTTTGTACTTTCACTACGAATCCCTATATAATGAATTGAATATTAATGCTAAACGATTGACATACATAGAACACTTTAGCAAGTTAGAACATTTTAGCAAGTGTTAAAATTTATTAGTTTTAATACTTATGACATCCTAGTACACGTGACTGTCTATGTGCCGATCCTGTATGAAACGTTCGGAGAAATAACATTATAACTAATTTAGTGGACTAAGATAAATAAACAATTAACACTTGTTAAGGTGTTCAAAATCTGTCAATCCTCTCAAATCAATATTCAATTCGTCGAACAGGGATTCGTAGTGGAAGAACAGATTCGAGAGTCAGTGGTGGGTTGCATGATGCATGTTAACACATGTTGCAGGCAAATGTCTTGACAATGCATTTTCGCCAATTAACATCCCATGCAATTGAATATTGGTCTTTTAGTATCAACAAATAAATAAAACATTAAAAACTTTTTCTTATCAGTACATGAATGTACGTGACATATACGATAGAATGTATGGGATTTCTCGCATAGTTCCTGCCTGTTCTTAGAGGATCGAAACATTATAATTACAACGATAAGATAACACTGAACACAACGGTCTATAAACCTACTTTTATGGGCCTATTACGTGCATGCGTCGAGTACGGACGAAACAACCTGTCTACTTCTTACACCCGTCGGCCTTGGGCGGGTCAAGGGCGAAGGAACTTTCCTTCAAGTGTTCGTTTACATTTATTAATATTTATCAACGGCGAGTTTAATGAAACAAACTGGACTTTCTCTTCGTCCGAGGTTTGGTTCATTGATAGGTTTAGATTTTTTTTATATTTCTAATGGAATATTAAAATAATATTCGCATTTTTCAACGCTATAAATATATTGCTTCGACTTACCTAATACTATAAATAAAATTACTATAAATTTTAACAAGCGGTATTAAAAAATGCTCGTGTGGACGCATGTAAGAAGTTATTCTTCTTTAGCGTAAATAATTGGTTAAAATTAATTTCATGTTAAATACAATCGTTATCTTTACATAATAATTTTAAAAAATAATTACTAAATCAAAATCTTACAAATCTTATTTTATTATTAGATATTACAATCATAGATAAGACAAACGAAATAAGACATACACTTTTTAAAATAATTAATTTCGTTGAATTATTTACAAGCTGTATAAAACTAAATTTTGCATAAAATAAATATAATGTTAAATTATGAGTTCTTTGTTTTGTAAATAATGAATCAAATGTATCGAAGATATACATATGATTCGATATATACTAAGAAAGCATTTACTGATAAAAAGATAATAAATACATTTATTATTATTTTAAACAGATACATAAAAAATACTCCAGATGAACATTAATTAATATTTAATATACATAAATAATGAAATAATCCTCAAACAAAAGCTGTATTTCAATGTTTTTTTTTTTCGTAAAAATTTAATTATAACATAAATTTTTCTGCAGTCAATAGTATTTATTAATGTATAGTCTATTAGCTATGTTGTATATATAATATACTTTATAATATCCATGAAGGCAACGCATAATATAACCTTTATCTTTGTTGTCATTCAAACTGGCTATTATTTTTTCAAGTTGTTGAGAAATTCCTATATAATTCTGGTTTATTTTAAACTGTGGTTTCAAAATATTTTCAAATTTTCGCGCGTTCTGCAACTCAGTTTTAGAACGCAACGTAAAGTGCCACTGTCCTTACAATGTGCGCGCGCATCGTAAAAATTCACTCTCATCATTACTTCATAAAGTGACTAAAAAGATAAAATTTCAAAAAGATTGATGACAAACAACTTTTTGGACTTTTTGTAATTCTGTTATATTACATTCGACCGAGAATTTAAGGTGTTCTCCGAGTCACAGAGCATGTTATTTAATTTGATTCAAGTTAAGAGAAATGCTTTTTAAGTACTGTTTTAGTAATCTAAACAAACATGAACTTTTATGTGTGCACAGTAATTTGGTCACTACTTGGTAATTAGCAAGTAAATTTGCAATGTTGTTATTTCTTTCCAACTGATTAACAAAGTAGTTATTTCCAAAAATTATTTCCTCACGAATGTGATATCAAAATTTTATTTCATGAAAATGCAGACTTTTGCACGTAACATATTTAATTGGGGGATAGATTGAAAGTTATGAATAATAAATGTTATTCCAAACAATTATTTTGCGTAACTTTAGATATTACGAAGCTAGTGTTACGTGTTAAACATATATCAAATTTAATTGGTATAATAGCAACGCGAGTACAATATTTATTTATAAGCTTATAATGAAATGTTATGCTTTCACCGATACGCTTTTTTTCCGTCAGTTCGTAAGTGGAACTGTGGCGGCACGAAGAAAAGTGGCGCGCGCTAGTTCCCGACTCGGCCGCGCGCCCGCCGAGGCGCTGCGACGCGCATAGCTACTAGGAAAGTTGTCTATTACGTCGGAAAGTGTCACATTGAACCAGCTTGAACCGACGTCTGGTGCCTTCGCCGATGGCTGCCCTACTCGCAAATCTGTCATTCTGTCGATCCGTCGGAGCGCCGCCGCGGCCTGTGGTAAACAACAACAACGGGCCCATGTCACGCCAGACCCGGATAAAGATCCGCTCGCCGCCTAAACGATGTGCTCTCGTTTACGGCCCAGGCTGCATAGATGAGTCTCTCATTCAAGTGAAGACTCCTACATTGTTTAGTAAGTTGTGGTACTTGGAATAAAAAATGTAACAGTTACCCGATATGATAGTTCATATTGTTTGGTTTGAAAATATCGACTTGTAGACAATCCGAGCAGTAGAGAATATCCTACAGCAGTAGGTTTAAAATGATGTTCGTGTTAAAAAAATACAATACTATGAAAGAATATACACACAGTCAAGTACATAAGATTAAAAATAAAAGAGTAAAACGGTGTGGACAGGCACGTAATCGAGTACAAAACAACAACGTTCAGTAGATCATTCGGAACACATATGTAACCTTGAGGATGATGGTATTGTTACAGAATTGGCGTGGTTGTTTTTCCGACTATGTCGGGGCGCGCGGGGTGCGGGGCGCGGAAGCGGGCCCGGTCTTAGACAATCGCGAGTCGTCGGCCTCGCATTTTGTAAGCGGCCGCGGCGGGCGCGCGCGGGCGGCGAGCGGTGCCGAAATACTGCCGGAGGTCATTGACAACGCCTAGCTCGACCTGGCTCACTGCGAGCCGTATAGTTTTTGTCCAATCAACAACCTTTTTTATACCGATTATTACATATTTTTTTGCCGGTCGGAGCCTTAAGCGCTCTGTTTTTTAATCACATATCTCTTTGTTTATACGCGTGGATTTAATAAACTTTAATGATTTAAACAAAAATTATTTGAGAGCGAATGATATCATATATATCTTATCTTCGTAGATTTTTCTAGAAATAAATTAAGACGAAAATTATACATTAAACCACAAGAATATTGACGGAATCTACAGCGCTTGTATGAAAAATGACGTCGTAAAACAACCTGGTCGATTTTGCAATAACTCTTCGAAGACTAGAAGTCGAAACCGAGCGTCCAGTGTAAAGCGCTTACGTGGAAAGGAGGTAGAAGGCGGCGCGGCCGTCACGAGCCGGTAACCAACGAAACGAAAATTCGTAAGTTCATCGACCGCCGGCGCCCCCACCGCCGACGTCAGTTTGATTCACTTTTCTTCCGCATTCGCAAATTATGATAAAAAGGAAAACTTGCAACACTTTTTAAATATAAAAAAAAAACTAGCTTGATTTGTCCATCTTAAATAGTCTCGTGTAAGTAATAATTTTTATTATTCGGTCACGTGTTATTAAAAGAAAGAGTTGTTGGAAAAGAGGATTTGGAAATACAATCAAACGATAGAATATCTATATTTATTAATTACATTCACCGTGAAGGTAACGCTTATCAAAATAGTATAACTACCAGTGCATCACCAGAATTTTCTCTATTTCCGCTTTACAGATGTCAAAGATGTAACGCTGTAAGCTAACTCCACGTCCGTATAATCTGGAAATTAATCTGGAAGTCTGTATAATAGAAAATTGTGACAGTGATGGTGATAATAATAATGAAAACATGTAAATATTTAAAAAAGAACGTAATTATAAATAGAAATTAACCTTTCCAGATAACTGTTTGCATAATGTAGACTCATCCGAAATTACTGAGAAGGCTGACGATGTAAAATGCCTTTACCCGCATCCAAATCAAGGTGTTAAAAGAGCGTACAATACACAACCGAAAATAACAGGAAACAAGAGATGAAAACACGGGTTCAACGAATTCAGGGAGTTATGGCTCGTAAACAAGACATAAAAAATGGGAACCAGAAGTGATTGTATTCATTTATTTTACTGTTTCTTTTCCAAATGAAAACAACAATCAGATATTTATTTTCATGTCGTCCGGTCGGTACGGGAATCGAGAGCTAAAATTATAATATCGGCAATAGAAAAATCGTTTTGCCGGATCGCGGTCGTCGACCCGCGACTGCGCGTTCACCCATTGGCAGAAGGCGAAGGTGCTGATGGCGACGCAACAAGAATTTTGACTTTCAAATATTAAGAAAACCTGTTTAATGTCCATATTATAGAACAAATATATAAAATTACGATTATAGCTATATTATTACGCGACGAGCCACTTACTATATAATAAAATACTTTCGATTCGTACTCGTGTGTATATATTTTAGTTGACGTGCGAAATATTATCGAGCGAGTTATTTGCAAACAGCCATCGGACGAGTCAAACGGGTCGCTCATATTTGATCGTACATCAAATATGAGCGACCCGTCAAAATCGAAATCTTTGTTTTGTCCATAACTACTGTCAATTACAATAGCAAATCACGTATACAAAAATGTTTGAATATAAAAGATAAATCGAAATTGAAAAAAAAATGTGATCTGAAACATCAGTGTACTTGACTTAGTTGATAAATAATTTAACTATTTACTCTAAAATATAGTTTTTTATTAGTTTTATGGACTTAGCCAACACAGTAGCTAGAGGTTTAGTAACAACGATCTATTACAGTTGTATTGGGTATCAGTCACGTCAGTGCTGGGGCATAGTTTCCGGTAATGTATTTGTTTCATATTGATGGCCTTCTACTTTATTTCTCCAACCTGACCCAGTGCGACTTAGGGGATGCTGAGAATTCAGTAACTCAACGACAATATTCAGAACTGACATTAAACTAGTGGGTTGATTCGATTTGAATAAAATATTCATCCATGAATTCGTCAGGTATGGAATTTTACTACGTTCATCTTTGTAGGAAACATTCTAATCCACTGAACGGCTACCGCTCGACTGTACTATCGTTGTTAATGGAATTATTTTTATTCAACGATTTTTATTTGTTAGGTAGATATAGAAGTTTGGTGAAAATTATTTAAAATCAGTTGAGTATTAGTAATTTTGATATCATAATAGAATAAGAAACCGACGCGTGTGCGCATGGTAGTTCCAAAAATATTTCTATCGTGAGTTCAAAATTTAAAAAGGTATGATGTTTATTACATAAATATATAAATAGCAATAATATATGATGACATGGGATATTGAGGCGATATTTCATAACGTTATTTGCAATTAGTTTTTAACCAAAAGTTACTTTTAAAATCCATTTTCAATTTTAAAATACCTCAAAATTTGCTACGTTTTCGTTAATTGTGATTTTAAAAGTAGGTCTTAGAAGTAGTACTAAATTTAATAATGGATTATGATTTTGGTTGACCAGTTGTTCCAGTGGAGAAGTTATGATTCAAATAAATTCAACGGGGCTTATTGTGTACTGCAGGAAGTTGTGTCACACTTTTATGACGACTTTTACTTAACATTCTGCGCCGTGCGCGGGCGCAGCGGGGGACGCGGGCGCTTGGGGCCGTGCGTTCCCGAGCTACTCGAACCGGCTCATTAGCATACTCGTAAACGTTGCTGTATCGCTTCAAATTAGCGTTAATGTGCTCATACTGTGATGTACCTACCACTGTCATTCATAGAAGAACTTAGGACGCGTACGTAATTCATTGGAAAGGATCACAGGGATTTTTACGATGATTTTTGGACGAATTCTTTCGAATTGTCGATTAGAAAGTAGCATAGTATAAATTCCACTACAACGTAGAAATTAAACTAAGAATTCATTGCAGATAGGCAGCATCTTGGTAATTACTCCGTGTCATTGAGACCAGATAGACCTATTTCAGTACTTAAAAACTGCAGAAATTGAACAATACAAATTGGCAATGAACTGTTATTGTAGTGAAAATCTCAACGTGAGTTATCAAAAAGTAAAAACCATTGTCGATACCTACGAGAAGAATCGAAGTTTTCCATGAAGTAAATCTCGAAATTGGAAGATTCATAAAAAAAAATTAAAGTGGAAAAAATAATTACTTTTCTATAATTAATTATTTTTGTACTTTTTTTCTAGATTCTTAAAAACATATTGTTTTCATAAATAGGAGTTAGTTTCTTAATTTTAAAATTTGTTGTCCGCAATTGAAAATATACAAATGTTTCAGCACATACTAAGCGTCTTGAGTTTCAAATGATTTCTTTTCTATCCTTTTTAATGTAACATATCAGGAGAAGTATGTCTTTGATGTCTATTTGTAGGCGACACTTGATCATTTAGAAAATTGTTTAATGTAAAGTGTTAAATAATCACAGCTATGCATTTATGTCTTACTTTTATGGGTAATCGAAACCTAATTGCGATCATTCAACCATCAATCTAAGAAGTCGAGATTCAATAGGCTTAGTAATAGTTGATAATAGATGTTTAGTATTTTATTATATATAGTTATTAGATAATTATTAGTATCTACTTTTCGGCCTTATTAATCCAACCTATTTTATTTTACACACAACAATAAAAAACTCAGGCTCCAATGAAATAGATCTAATGGGCGTAAATATAATACGCCTATTTTTAACTGATAACAGTTATTTAATCGAAGTCTAACTCTATCATTATACTAGCTCCCTAATGCAATAATAATAAAATATGTCCGTAAAATTTTTAATTTAGGCGTGTATTCGAAATAAGCATGTTTCACTACCTAGTTACAGGAAAGTTATAAGAACACGCGTATATAAACGAGTGAAAAAAATAAAACCAATAAAACTTCTTAACGCATATTACAATTCTGTAAAGTAAAATGAAATGAAAAAATGAAAGATGTAACACGTCTTATTTGTGACGCTTTATTTAATAAAGTGGAACTGTACAATTTAAGAGCAGCCATTTCTAAACTCCGTTAAATCATAAAACATTCTGTGTGTCATACTTTCTTACAAAATTTTCTGTTCGAACATAAAAATATATAATATAATTTTTATTACTTTCTTTTTTGTACAAATCAGACAAGCTACAAACCATGGGCGTACAATACACACCCGTCTTAAAGCATAATAGTATAAGTTGCATTTTAAGGCTGCAGTGGATAATGCATTTATTGATGAAGTCGATTTTCTGAATCGGATTGGATCGAGTAGTATTATCAATGTAAATAATCTTGTGGTTATATATGCACCAACCAAAATTTTAGTTCTTTTTAATGACTTATTAAATGTTATAAATCTAGACGCCTGGGCACTTGTTATGGACTACACAAAACATTTATCAATTGTGTCTTTGGGCCCGTTTGATAAGCCCGCTAAATAAATTTTGTGCTTACATGGTACTAGTTATTTCTAACCTGCATGTATCTAAATTAAAATTTAGCAATGACTGTTGCTGTATCCGACATCACTCTTAATTTGAATACCAATTTCGGTTCTCTTCTATTTTACAAGGCTGATCATTGGGACATAAGCGTTGACCTATCTAAGTCAAAAGTATCCTATATCGTATTCTAAGAGATAATATGTCTCTATGTTCTCTACTTCTATGCCCAATTTGATTACAATGCGTAGAGCTGTTTCGAATATTAGCCTAGACAAGTGGACAGATAGACACACGGTTTTATTACATGTGTAATTTAAGTGAAATAATAATGAAATAGAATAAGTATCATTGTATTATGTTATGCGAGCTGAACAGAGATTTATTTATAAAATCACAAAAACCATATGAATGATATTGGTGTGATCGTCGACGTCAATATCAAACTGGGATCTGAAACTGAGATCAAATCTGGATTGAGGCTGGAATGAGATTGGGATTGGATAAGTGCTGACAAATACTAATAGTGATAAATAAAAGTCGCCATGACTTTGTCATCATAACATTGAAATCTGTACTTCTGTATTCGTCAAGAACCATATTTATGAATTTCAGGCGTGGAAAGTTTAATGATAGACACGAGTCTACCCAATAGTTTTTTGTGGAGGATCATAACTCTTTGGAAATAAAAACTTCTCTTTCCTTTCATGTGTCAGGTGGACACAGAAAAGGTAGACACTCGAAAAAATTTAATTCAAAAATCCGGTAAATTATGTTTCCGTAAAACATATTTTTTTAAATGATTTTTTTAGAGAGAATATTTAGTACAGAAAAGTCACGTTTGCCTGTAACGATTGCCTGCCACATTATTCCGTAACGAGACTTGTAGATTATCGAATACAAAACATATACTTATTATTTTAGATACTACAAACCTTTGATTGTAAAAGTATATAATAATGCTTCTATCATTATAAACGAAACTTAATAATAATTACAATAACAATAATAATAAAAATGTTTATAGTATTTACATTCTCATATAGAATAGCTACTATTTAAAACGGAAAGAAGAGGGCATTTGCTCTAACTTCATTTATCTTAATTACTTTAAACATCAAATAACATAATACGCGGGGTTGTGGGTGTACACGGGCATCGGGGATCATTAAATTCTAATGGCCCGCATGATTTTTTACTCCTTATGAATCTTATCAAAAAATTAAACGTGGCTTAAAGAAATTGTACTTCTTATTCGTGTATACTTGTACATGTACGCTTTTTTTTTAATTGCTCTACTGGACAACTTAATAATTGTTGTAATGATAATTAGCTGTAGTTTAAGTTTTTTTATTATCAGGTAATACAGACTTTGTGTCATATGATGAATAAAGTCTGATTTCCGAAATAAATAATTTAAATAACAAAAGTCACAATAATTTAATGTGCGGATGAGCGCGTTGATGTCGTTTGTACCGCCAAGTTCAGTCAAGTGCTACGCGCAGCTGCTGCCAAAGAACTTTTAATTGCCTTAGGCAGTAATATGAATTAATTCAACATTTTAATTAATCTATGTTTTAATGACTTCTTCAAATTTGTTTTTTTTTTTAAGAATAATTACCAAATATTATTCATGGACTTAAAATCATTAATTTTATTAAAAAGAACTTTTGTGCGATACGGAAATCTGTTTTTTTTCCTTTTATTGCATACTTCATAATAATATGATTCGTTTTAAATAATATTTAATATCTAATTCATTACATAAAATAATTTGTATTTGCCAATATAAGCTTGGTGGTGGGCGATGACAGATAATCGGCAAAATATCTCGCGGTAATGGCTTACTCATTGAAAGTCTTATTTACAAACTATGGATATTGAAAAATTGATCGATGAGTTTTTAAATAAATCCAATTCAATAAATGCCACTCGCCTCGCGAACAGTGCGATGAGCCATCGGCAAGGACGACGGTCGTTACCAGCCCTCAATCAGCACTGGGGGTGTTTAACGTCACCTCCTTCAAACTGAAACGAAGATTGTGGGGAAATGTGACCCGGTAGTGGAGTGGATAAGCCCTGCCAGATTATAAACCCTATTCCAGATTTAGTAAAAAGAAAGCTTGGAACAAACTGGTAATATATAGTATATAATGATTAAGATTTGAGCAGAATATGTTCATTTTGTAATTTAGAAAATGATATAAGACGGAATCACAGTAGTAATCAGTTACACGATGGAATATTTACAAAAGATTTTGTGGCATAGTGAATGCTTCGGTGAGTGGCGATCGGCAAGCAACATTTCCGCGGTCGCTGACATTGGTCCAGGTGCTACGAACCTTGGAGTTTAGTCATTAAGCATTTAGAAGTTATAGCTTACACGAGTCCGATATTGAAGTATCTGGTGTAGTATATACCATCGTATTTTGTTTACCTCTAAACTAATCCTCGTTTTTTATGTTTATTTAAGTTTTGTGACAAAATTTAGATTCTATTAGCTTCTGAAATGTACATTAATAGAATTACTAAATTTTACACAATATTTACGTATGTCTTTAATAAGGATTATATTAATAATTTAAAAAAATATGTCCTAAAAATATAAATGAGGATGCCAGTAAATATATTATTTGTTACCAATATTGAAATAATGTTCTCATACTTTCATTTATTTTTAAATAGATGTAAAGAACTATGTGAATTTTGCAAAATAAATATTTCTTGTTTTACCGCACATTACCGACAGCTTTAGATAACGCCATTTTATATAGGTAAGTAGAGAGAGAATTATTGTTATTAAATTGGTACATCGACTTCTGTCATAATATTAATATTCATTTTTTCTTCTTTTACTGTCCTTAAAAATATAATTTGCTGTTTACTAAAAATTAATGCTGGTTTACTTAATTAATGGCGTATATAACCTTAAAAGCTATTTCGTATTTGCGTGCAAAAGTTCTAGTAGACCTAATTGAGTATTTTTTTTAATAATACTTTATATAATACCTTTTATCACAAAAGCAAAAAAAAAATTGTGAAACACCTTAAGTACTTTTTGAAATCTAAAATTAACCAACAATAAAAGTTTCATAATAATAATGATCATAATCAGCTTTTTAGAATTCAAATTGTAAATGACAAAAAAAGGGAGAAAATAATACGCGGTTTTAAACTTGTTTGTTCTTTACTATTATTTCTATTATTTTACAAAAAAAAAACAAAGAAATACAGTTTGAATAATATCACAATGTACAAAAATTTCATTTCGCTTTATGTACACATTTTTATGTGAATTTGCCATCCCTGGCTATGTCGGTGGTAGCGCCATCTGGCGGTATGTCGAGGCGTGGTATAGCGGTTTGCAAGGTTCAGGTTCACTCGAGTTCATTGCCACAGTTTTGTAACACTTTTCTTGTGCAACTCGATCTCAACTCGCATGCGTCCGCGCCGCCCCTCTCACTGCCCCGTACTACGATGAAGCGTAAATTGCTGTTGCTCAAAGCTTTTATCATCGTATGCCCCTCTGTATTTCTCGCATTTCGCAAATTTAAAACAATAAACAATCAATCTATAGATAAAAATACGACCTATTACGTATAATAATATAATTTTATTTTTTTACGGAGTATATTAAATCATTCATACAGCAAATCATGCGTTCATACTTATTCTCACAACTCATACAACAACGTCATACGAACATGTTTCTACTAGAAATGGTGCTGACTCATAATTCTAAAATTACGATTTCACTTTGAGGAAATCATTTAATTTATTATTACATGGTCAAAATAAACGAGCTAGAAACGTCATTTCTAATTTCGTTGTTGATTCATTTGAAATTAAATGTTAAAATTTCAAAGATTTTTTACAGGAAAATTTTGATATTGCTTAATAACACAACAACCTATTTGACCGCGGTAAACTCAAATGTACCAGTGTATTTATTACTGTTTTGTGCTTAACGAATTATTGATGATCGAGTAGAAAGACATCCAAAATATATTTTTGAAACATTAACTTCAATAAATTTAAATTTCAAATATTCACAAATAATCAAATATTATATGATTTTTAATAATATTCGTTAGATTAAGTTAGATTAATTTAATCTATATTGGGATTTTCACAAAATTTGAAAATATAATGCGATTAATTTTGACAATGCAATACGATATTAATGATTACCTTTAGACTGAATTGAACATCATAATCTTTTACTGCACTTAGGTAAGGTACAAAAATGTCCAGAAATTACAAAGAAGCAAATTTTAAATTTGTTTCCCAAACGAATAATAGTTAATCACTAACGAACACGAACACTAATTATTTATATAGTAAAAATGTATTTAAATTATAACAAAATTAGAATGTTGATAAAAAAACTAAGTCGCAGTTAATGGGGTCTGATACGAGTTTCATTATTTTATTACTGTAAGTTTGTAACCTTCATGTAATTCATAATTCTATTCTAATTTGACACATGTTCTTAGAAAAAATATTTTAACTGCACATCTTTGTGAGAAAGTTGAACATGCGAAATGTATCGACAATGACAGTTTACAAAATAATCTAAATATCGGGATTTCATACGAAACTGTGTTGAAATCAACAAATGTGTGTGTTATATGAAAATCGTATAATTATTTCTTAAGAAAACTAAAATGTGTCAATATCTAGTTAGATAATTTTAATTAATATGTATTTGAGCTGATAGCAATAGTGTAGTGTAAGAAATTCGACAGTCAAATATTAATACCCACAACACACTATAGCCCGGTATGGCGGTGTTGAACAACGAACATCGATTAACCAGAACAATATTCTATTCATCTGTAATTATTATTTTATTTTAGATGATCTATGAATCTAATCTCGATACGATGCAATATATCGCACGTATTCTAGCGCCATCTCGCGGAAGTACCGTAATACGAATCGGATCGGGGTGCATTCTTTTGCATTGAGAATCTTTTCCACGTGTAAATTTCTTACTAGACTTCATAACACCAAAATATGCTGTTAATTTCTATGGAAATGTTAGGCGGTTTTCGGATGGGTATAATCTCGTGAGTTCGCGTCACCGACATGCTAATATGCTATAAGCGAAAACTTTTTATGCGTGAGGGACGATTTCATGCTAACACTATATAAGTGAAAAGTTGTTTAAGTGCGTTTATGAATTCGATTCACCACACGCTCATGATAAAGGAATGTTAATTAACAGTATGTGTGAAAACTTTGTGTATATGTCAAAATTATATATTTAAGTTGTATTTAACGGCAAAATTATTGTTATTTTGTTTAAATTGAAAGACTTGAATTTTGCAATTCAAGCCTTAATATCTATTAGACTTTTATTTCAAGTTTACTAATTTATAATAAACCATACAAAAATGTTGCTCGGAGTGCCGATAGATGTGAAAACCAGTCTAATCTTAATGATTTCAATTTATAGATTCTGATAATTTATTTCCATAGCATACATAATTCCAAAATCTCAAAAAGAAAACACGGTTCTTTCATAGTTTTAAGTATTCACTCCTGTCGTCAGTCCAAAAAAAACAGGCAGCTAATGACTGCCCTTTTTTTTTAATTCAGCATTGCCCTTGATGCTTGCAAAATGTTAAAATAATATATTTTCTGAAATGCAAAGTTAACGTAAGATTACTCAACAATCCATTTTTCTCTAAACAAGATCTATTGAGATTTTGCCAGATCCTTTCGCATTTTGAGTTCACATAATTTATAGATGACCCCAAGCATAAGTTCTTTTGTACCCATTTGGGAACAGAACTTCAAACACATAGGTCGTCGTTCGTGCAATTACTGTTCACGCAAGGATACCATAAAGGTATTAATCCGGTGCATAAATTGATAAGCCAGCAACAACGTGGCTTCTGCCGGTATTACAACACTTTCGACAGGCCGGGTTCAATGTTTGGAACTATTTCTATTTGTATCAGAGTCGGCGGTGAGCGGCGCCCGCGCACCGGGTCGATGACTGCGAAACGTGTTTACTTATTTTATATTCTTGCTTCTTGCGCGAGTGAAAATTGAGGTGACCCTCGCGTCGATGATTTGGCGCTAAACTGTTGCGATTAACTTTTCCTACTTATCCACTTTCAACTATAAAAAAAAAACAATGACTACGTCGAAATATCCTCAACATTAATGTCATCACAAAAGATTATCTAATCAGCTCACAAATTAAGATGTTTCCTCAAATTGACATCAGCAATAAAAATTAACATTTTATTATAAAATAATTTTCCTCATTTATTTGTCAGTTTAGAAATATATATGAATATTCTAAATACAGCAATAGTTCTATTGTATCATGAGCCTAAATATGTAAAAAAATATTTTTGTGTGACATATTATGGAGGTCATTGTAAATGAAAGTCAATCAATTTTATTGCAATGTTATGCAAAGACACTTGAAATATCTGTTTTAAAAATAGAAAAAGCCATGTATTATGCATTAACTAACTTGTAGTAGTAATAAAGAAGTCAGTTATTTTAAATAGCATAATGAAAATAAAGCCTCAGCCGCTATTATTTTTCTTAGTTAAGAAAAAACGAGTTTGGAGTAGGTACATAAGCTATAAACAAAACAGAAAACATATTAAATACATATAAACTAATGTCTTTTTTTCACTTAAATATCTTCATACTAGACATGGTGTTTCGGCTGTATTGGTATCGATAAATACTTATATTAAAATAAAAAGAGTTTTTTTTAAATGACTTTTGTATATTAGAGACCATACAATAAAAAAAAAATTGTTAACATATTTATCTAACGTAAGGAAACTGTTTCATGTCTTCTTTATTCATTTTTAACTGTTAAATAAATATTATTTAGATATATTTATGTGCATGTTGTTGAATTCCTAAACGACCTGGACCTTTTTGATGATTTTTTTACGTGCGTTTGAGTGGGTACCCTGATGATTTAAATACACAATTAGGCCCGGCAGATAAGGCTACATTCGGATTCTAGGACTTTATTATATTTTTTAACATAAATTTGCTTTTGCATATCTAAGTCTAAAATCCCAAAACTTCGCCCCTACCATTCTCACAATTTTTAAAGTGAAAAAAGTTAATAATTGACCGTTAAAACCTTTTGGAAACATCGTCCTGTTACGACACGAGAATTAAACAGAGTAGGATAGTGAGAAATTGGTTTGCTTGATAATGCAAATTCATTTTTTGATTTCGCTTTAACTAACAGGAAATTAGAAAATGGCGAAACGAAATTATTAAAATATATAACCTCAATATCAAATGTTACTCAAAATATAAATATATATGCATCGCTTTATTGTGCTCTAAATGTGTTGTGCATAGCTATAGAACTTTTACAAAATGCATGTGAACGCATTAATTTAAAATAATTATAACTTTGACGTAATGAAACTCGACCTATCGAATACAGGTCACGCTTATTTTAACGTACTAAAATATTGCTATTATATATATATATATATATTATATATATATAAATAATGTAAATTTAGAAATATATCAACAAAAATGGAAGTATCCGTGTGAGGAATTAACTCACGTTCGACGACATGATGGAAAACTTATTCTTAATATACTTAAAATTTGAATTATAATTTCAATTACAGTACATGTACACAAAACATGCAGATCTGTTTTCTGTTTTTGCCCTTATAATTATAATTACTACAAACAGCTCGCTTAGCGTACAATATGCCCGACACCGATAAATCGCTTCAGAAGCGCGATATGAGCGGCACTACGGGCGGCGGCGGGCGTCGGGCGCGGGCGCGGGCGGTGACGTAACGCGCGGTTCGATCCGCCCCGCAAAGGCCGCGGGGTCGACGGCCGCTAGACGCGGTCGAGCCCACGCAACACGAGCTTTTTGCTACAATTCACGAGCAAAAAGTTCCCATCCTAAAGTTTGTCCTCTGGTGATCCATATAAAAACGTTCGAATAAGCCTCTATGCTTTTTTATTGGTATATTAAAAACGAGAATGTTTGAAATCAAAATAAAAAATATTTTCAATTTGTATGTAACTGACCGAATAAATTGGCCAATGGAAAAAAAAAAACACGTTTTTTATTTTCATTTTTAAAATTAAAGATTTAGATTCTGTGAAACGAATACATCATCGGGACAAAATATTAGTGAAAATTGTAATAACAATTGGAATTTGTTGCAACTAGAGATGTATATTGAAAAATATTGATTCACACCAGGATGGCGTTTATGTGAAGATGATATATTAATAGTAATTAAATGTTAAAATAAATGTTTATGATATTTTTATCTCTCAATATATTGCTACATTTTCCACGATGAAAAAAATATTGAAACAATACCTATATCAGAATGTGGATGTTAATATCGTTAATTATTTTGTCTGATTATAAAAACAATTTAGTTTTATGAATAATATATAGAAAAGGCAAAAGAAATCAGAAGTTCCTTGACGAAGGCCTATTCAGAACGGACGCACGCGTAGGCAGCGTTGCGCCGGGCCGAGCGCGTAGGCACGTCGAGGCGGGCGCGAGCGCGAGTGAGTGAAGGCGGTAAAAAGTACTTTCCCGGGCGAGTAACGGGACCGCGTGGAGAAATGCTCTACGAAAACGAAACACGCGGCCGCTGTACCGTTGCGGCCGGCCCTGCGCCCCCGCCCTTCCGCCCGAGGGCCCGCGGCGGCCGCTTACGCTGGACGTGATTATCTCGACATTCAGACAATTCCTATTAGAAGTGCATGTCATTTGTGTTAACAGTTAGTTACAAATCAATAAACGTGCGACATGACCGACCCATTGCCATTTTAGTTTCAGGGCCTGTGTGAGGTTGTCAGTTATTTTATATTTTGTATCATACCTTCACTTTTTTAACTTCTTGTATATTCCTTTATATTTACAACAGCTCTGACAACACACTCTGAACTAAACGACGGAAGAGACCAGCAGAAATAAAAAAAAAGAGAGTAGGCTGACGACATTATAGAAATGTTCCAGAGAGACTACAGGCGAAAAAGACGCGTGAAAAAGGCTGTAGAAGGCCATTATCTCGAGGAAGGGTTCTTATTTGATAATTGACGAATCTCAAATAACATATAGATACTAAATAAACAGTACTAACAATTATCTATTAAACCAAATTTGCAGTGTAATGTTAGGATAAGAAAGTAAAAGATATTTTTTAATTTTATGTTATGTATTTATTTGTGCAACATCAATAATTTAGCATTTTGCATCAAATTTGAGAAAACACAGTCCGTACAGATTCTCTTTGGTATCAGTTCCTTTGCTTTTCTATTGAAACACTTTTTAATAAAAACAACATATGTAGCAAGTTGTCGAAGAACTTGACGCAAGTAGTAGTTGAAGCACGGAGGCCTATAGGCAGCGCATGAGTTTGCCTATAATTAAGGCCAACCAATTGAATAAAAGGTTTGCTTTGGTTTGCACTTAAAAAAGAATTTCTGTATTGGTATAATGACACAATCGCCGTCGTAGAATGATATAAGTACCAAAATAATAATTATTGAGGACTGTCCATATATTTATTAGGGTATGCAAACCATATTGCTTCGACGGGCCATATTCGATGGTCATTTTATTTTACCATCTAGCAGGAGTCTTTGTTTTGATTTTAAATAAATACAAAAATATAGTTGAAGAATAATATAACTAATTCGTAATTATTATAGCGTCGCAGTTATTTCTGAGCGAATTTTTTTAGTGAATTGTAATAAATATATGTTCCTCACACAGCTTACGGTATAAAAAAATGGGCCAAGTGCAATTCGAATCCGCACACGACGGGGCTCGGTACTGCCGTACAATATTGAACAATGCATATTTTTAAAAATAATTAATAAAAAAATCAGAAGAAATTATTAAGATTTAATAAAAAACGCCGATAAACGTATCTTGTTTGAGGGCTCCCATTAATATAATTTAATTTTATATTATTTTATTATTTATTGTTATAGTGGTAACAGAAATACATATTTTGTGAATATTCAACTGTCTAGCTATTACGGTTGATGAGACACAGCCCACTGATAGACAGACGGACGGACAGATAGAGAGACAACGGAGGTTTAGTAGGTAATAGGATTAATACAATTGACTACTGTTGACACCTTTTGAATATGGAACCTTAAAACTGACTCAGGGTTGATTTGAATTGTATTTTTATAATTGTTATATTAAACTCACTTATGATATTTACTATTCACAATATTTATATATCTGAATATTTTATCATTCTGAAATCGTAATGAATTATTCCGCTTTTGGACATTATTGGAAATTTCCAATTTTTTTTCAAATCACGTCAGTTCACGGTAGACAAGCACATTATATCCTTCCCCTTTGACAAGAAAATTAAATCTCGCAGGAGATTCATTTTTCATTACTCAACAAGTTACATACACTCTATATATTATACATACTTGGCAGAATAGACGATTTTAATAATTTGAGGCAGTTGCCAGTCAGGTTCTAATGACTTACGCATTCATGTTTAATAAATCCAGCTGTCATGAATCCTAATTTGTTATAATGAAAAACATGTATTTTAGAACTTTAGACCATTAATTGAGTTAATTCCGCCCGCGTACACATAATGAATTCCTTCACCTTTTATTATATAATATATCGACTAATCACAAACTTAATCGTTATCTTCTTCATCTCGTTCTCGATACCGATCTCGATCCTGCGTTTCCAATTTCATATTCAAATTAAGATATCTCATTATACATAACTTTTGAAATGCGTCATTATAATATTAATTTACTATTATAATATGAATTTACCACTCGTTCGGAAGGCAGTTTTTCCTCGAGAAGAACGGGCAAGAAACTTGAAGATAGCTCTTCAAGTTGGATTATATCGAATAATAATGAAAAAAAAAAAAAATATTATAGGAAGATACAACCCGATAAGAATTGAAGCTGGTTACGTCCATGGACTTTTGTCCTCCGAATAATCCGAATTTTTATAATATCAACTTTTCAAGTAATTGTTTAATAATTTTTTAAAAATTTGTTTATGGGTAAGTTTTGAATATTTTCAGGGACCTTATTAAACAAGCACACACAGAACCCCATAATGAGTTTGTGACTTTATATTATCGACTGACAGATATAAGCAGTTTAATTTTATTTCTCATATTGAAATTACATCGACCACTATTTTTGTAGAACATTTCTGTATTCTTTTGTATACGTATTAAATTTTAGATGTAAACTGAGCAGTAAAAGTCAAGATTACAATTTCTTTAAATTTATTCCTTAGAGATACTCGAGGTCCTAGTTTGTAAATGGCCTGAATGGCCCATTTCCGCAAATTTTATGTACATCTGCGGTATGTCTCCAGACTATGGAAGGATTTATTATCAGGCTATGGAAACAACCAAAATAAAGTAGCTAAACCTTATCATCAATTTAGCAATGTAAGAACTTCATTGGAGTTTTTTATCTAAAGTAATTAATAACCAGGAATACAACAGTACCAACAAAATCTAATTCCTGGTTTCGTACTAAAATAGTTCAGAATCTACGTCTTACATTTAGAATCGTAAATTTAATACAATTGATTTTGTTTTTATTGAGAAGTAGGTTATTTACAGTAAACCATTTCACTAGTTTCGAAATAGCAATGTTCAAGTTGTTATAAGCAAGTCGTTGTCTTTTGAATTTACTTACCAATGATGTTTTATCTGCAAATAGTATTATCTGATGTACATCTTCAGTAGGTCTAAATAAATCATCAATAACATCAAACACAAAGGAAAAAGGGACCAAGAATGAATCCCTGAGGTACCCTCATGCGGATTACAGACCCCATGCTATATCTTGACACTGACATTAACCTTTTATACCCTCTTATTTAAATAAAACTTCAGAAGGTTAAGTGTCTCGTCATTACATAATGACGCAGTTTTACGATCAAAGTTTCATTATTCACACAATCGAAAGCCTTGGAGAGATCGCAAGATAGTTTAATTGTATACCGCGAATTCTCTGAGGCTCCAAAAACCTTTTAAATAAGTTCAACGCCAGCGCCGATTGTTGAGCGACCTAGGGTCAATCCGAACTGATTTTCGGTCATTAAATTATTAATATGAAAATAAGCTTATAATAGATTTAAAATATATTTTTTTAATTTACTTAATGTCAGCAGTATAGATACTCATAGACCTAAAGTTTGTGGGGTATAATATAATACCGCTTTTAAATTATAAAATGACTTTCTTTCATTAGATCGGGAAACACGCCTTGTTTAGACGTTTATTTTAAGCAATGGTTCCCAACCTTTTATGGACTACCGCCCCCTTTACAAGGAAACAAAATTCTAACGACTCTTTTACATAATACTTAATTAAACCAATTTTATATGTATGTCTATTATCTATTAATAATCATAAACTAAAAATTAATTCTCTCTCTCTCTCTCTCTCTCTGTATGTGTGAGTGTGTGTTGTGTGAGTTGTGTGTATAATCGTTCTTCTCGTGGTCGTGGCTGAGGGTCGTGATTATTAATTATTTAAGAATACTTAAACATATTATAATAAAAATATTGAATTCAGACAAAGATCATATAAAGTATTATGAACAAAATTATAACTTAACCAATAAATGCAAGACAATATACAAAGCTGGAGCACCCCACACTGGGGCACTACACAAAGGCAAAGACAAAACGATTAATCAACATTAGTAAATAAATATAGTAAAAAAACTATATTCAATAAGAAACATAAATATCAATGAGACGGTTGAGGCTGGTGGAGTTTTAAGAATATGTTAATGTCAGATTTCAATTTAGTTAACATCACCCACGCTCAGTGATCTGCAGTTGATTCCTTTAGTTAGACAGAAAATTAGCTACTGCACTAAACCCACGCTCAGACAACTATTATGAACGAAACGAAATTGAAAATCTCTGTACTATTTCCTACAATTCAGGGTGGAGAGACGATATTGATTTTTGAAGCCAGAAATCTTGGTATCTATTACTGAATTTTACTTTTAATTCTTCATTAGTTGTTAGTTCTAGGATTTCTTTTTCTAAATTTGATGATTCTGCTGTATCTGCATTTGCGAAAGGGTTTAAAACTCAGCTTGGTATATGCATATTTAAAATATCCCGGAATCGCTCTGTAAAATAAGCAGGAAGAGCGTCCAGGTGTTGGCACTAAGTAAATCTTCCTGTTTTTCCGATATTGCTGATAATGTCGGAAAGTGGTTCTAATCACCTCTTCCTAGATTTCGTTTGAATAGAAGAAGTTTTCCCACAAAAGCAGCTATGATGGTTTTTTCATATCAAATTCAAACTTATCACCTTGCAATTGTAAATTAACGTAATTAAATATTTTAAAACGGTCTGTCAAATAGGCGAGGTCATTCAATCAATTTTCCGCGAGCTCATCGTCTCTGTTTTCAAAGAGGTCTAGGTCAATTAAATTGAAAAGGCAATTCAGACCAACGCCCTTCGAGAGCCAACGTACTTCTGTGTGCAGCAGCAAGCGATATAGTCTCCATCCTTTTCACTAGAAAGTTTCCCAAATAGTCTGTCATTCAATGAATCGCTTCTTATCGTGTTGATTGCTCTAATAACGTAATGGAGTGACGTATGCAGGCGTTCCTTAAGATTTTGGGAACCAAGTGCTGACGATGCATAACACAATGTACAGCGAATACATTTAGAACTGCTTGCTTTAAATGCGCAATGAAACCCTTATGACGGCCCGTCATTGCCGAAGCATCATATGTAGCAAGTAATAAAATATTTTGAATAGAAATTTCTTTCTCTTGAAAAAAAAACGTGGAAGGTATTATTAAATATGGATTCTCCCTTTGTATCAGTTTCCAATTTTTTTGTAAATAATAACTCTTGACAATGTTTTTCTTTTTTTATGAATCGGACGTAAGCCGATATTTTTAAATTTCTCGTTATTTGAAAAATTGATTTATCGTTGAATGGTTTCCATTGGGATTATTATAAAGAAATTTTATTATTATGAAGCGATTATCTTTTTGACTGCCGGCATATTTAATTCCTCACCAATTGTGTGTGGTTTTCCCGCTTTGGGGATTAATAAAGAAATATTATATGAAGCTCATAGTTCATCATTTTCTTGTTTAGAACACGATAAGGTTTGATGTAAGTAGTTGGCTGTTTTAAATATTTCTTTACAAGTCCTTAAAAATAAGATAAATCTTTGTTCTTTTTATCAGCATTTATTTTATTCAAATGCTCTTGGAGCCTTGAAGGCTTCGAGACTTTATTATAAAATACTTTTTGGTGAATTAAACACATAGATAATAATTCGTTTGTTAAAGATTCCGTAAATCCATATTTCAAATACTCAATATTGTACTACCAACATTTTTTTTTTCTTCCAGACATTTTGAAATTCACAATTTCAATACATTAACTTTTCAACCGTTTTATAGAAAGTTATAAAATTAATAGCTATAATGACTTCTTTACTTTATCAGTCACGCGCGAGTATGGACCACTGGCAAAGTACACAAAAACAATAAGACATTAGAAGAGCCATCCCCGCCTTTTCAAAAGATTTGATTTCGAGCACGCAACAACTTGTATGCCTTTGTTTGTTTTCGGTGCCTCGGTGCACTTGCCCTGCAAACAGGTTGTTACAAGTTCCCGTGTTTTTGTCGAAACGTGCTTGATTGCGTAAATCACGTTTTTGTTTACCAACTTGCATAGACTAGTTACCGACAATCTTGAATCGAATTAATTAGTTAATTTATCAATGCTTTTTAAAATGTTTTAATGTTTATTTACGTTACAATAATAAGATAAACATCTTAGACGGCTAGACAAAATGTTTTTTTAATCAAAATAAGTATATGTATTTTGAAATAAATTTATTATATTATATTTAAATATTTATAATATGAAATTTCTAATCAGGTAGGTATGCTGCGACCGTGCCTTTGACTGTCATAACATAAAGGCAAATGGGGGGTCCATTTGCCTTTGAACCCGCTACCGCCCCCACGAAAAGCTGCAGCGCCCACTACGAGCGGTACCGCCCCCGTTAGGAACCTTTGATTTAAAGTAAATTATTATTGTATTGTATTTTGCATTAATTGTATAATACAAGAAAGACCATGAGAATCGGCAGTCTTTTTCATTTCCAATGATTAAATGTTCTTATAAACTCTTCCTAATTCACATATTTTATTTCAAACAAATATCATAGATCTGAATATTTTCCTTTAATAATGATTCAACAAAAGTGGCAGATGATTTGAGAGTTTTGGTGGTCGAGACTGGAATGTTAGTAAAGAACATTTCAAAGGCCTCAGCAACTTCTGTCTTTATTTAAAGTCTTGTCACGTCAGTTAAGTTCAAAGTCATTTCATATTATCATATTCTACTTTTATAACATTAAACACTGAATTACACATCTCATTAGAATGTGACATGTATCCATGCCTTAAATATTTTGTTGCTTAGGTTAAGAAAACAATGGCTTTTATTACAGTTTTTAATAATTAATATAATTTTCATTAATATCTGTTAGGAATCATTGTATTTTTATTTTTAATAAAATAAACCTTATTTTTTTTCTAATCTTTTAATTTTATATATACTTAAAGTTATTTTCTGTCAGAGCCGCCCATCCAATTCCTCATAGCTTTATATTTCAGCAGAACCTCCAGATACAAGCGAGCCGCAGTCATTCTTACGACTAGATTCTGCTGTATTACATAATATGGCAGAATCAATATTAAAGGCTAACAACTTAGCCACACGTGTCTTAAAATATTTTGATAGGAACATCCTACCTATATTCATAGTGAGTATATAATATATATAGTCAAATTTATTTATGTCAAAAAGTTTTATATTTGCGTTATAGTACCTCCAGATTAAACGTTTGATTTCGAACTCAGTCTCGATTCCATTCTGGTCTCGCTTCGATTCTGATCTCTTCTTGTTCCAGTTCCGGTCACAACCTTGAATTTAGTTTTGGTCCCACGGTTGACTTTGATGTTAGTCCTGTTCTCGATTTTGAACCTTCCCGGTCTCGACACTCGATTCTAAGTCTCATACCGTTTGCAATCGAATCCGTTACCGCTCACAGTTTGCAATTTGGACGAAGCTGAGGCAAACGCTAGTATTAAAATAAAATTCAAGCTATATTTATATTACTCAGGAATTAGGCAGCTTTCTATGAGTGCAAGAATTTCAAAAATTTGAAATAACACAAATATGCAGATGAACCTAAAAGGAAATGTTGATAGTCTATTTTACTCGGAGAGCTTATTATTAAAGAAATAATTCCTTGAATCTGAATAGTTTATGAACGCTAGTTTCCTTTATTGGAAATCTTCCCGTTTGCAAGTATAACATATAATCAGTTTCACAGTAGGACAGAGCGGGGCTAGAAGTTCAGCGGATAGGATGTATCAGCACACTTAACGTGGTATAGAACCTCGCTAGAAACATACTGTTTACGTGATTTGAAACGGAGTAAGGGACGAGGGCGATGTCACGAGCGATCAGCTATCGCTAAATGTTCTCACGCGTAACACGACTGTCGGAAGTTTTTGGCTTTTAAAAGTAAAAAAATATTCTTTCTTGTTTCTTTTATAGATCCGATTAGACACTCAAAAGAATGGTAAAGTGAGTTCTCATTACAATGTTTTGTGACTGTAAATAATGTACAGCAGAAAAATTTTCTTGTGTTAAACAATTTTTTTTAAGATTTTAACAATCGTTGTAAATAGGTATGAGGAAAAAGCGCATAGCAAATATGAACCTTCCGAGAAAATTAAATAAGAGAAAGGACAAGAGAACCTAAGATAAGAAAAGCTAAGTAAGTTAAAGAAAATAAGAAAAAAGGATACTGTAGAAGAATATTTTCAAAGAAAGGACCTGTTCAGCTTCCTCTGGACATGATGCTTATGTTTTGGTATTGGCGAATAACTGAACATATTTTACCTTCCTGTTAACTTATTAGAAACGCATTCATTACACCACGATGTCTAAAATGGATACGTATTTGGAAGTAGCGTCGGATTACCTAAAGTCGTGTCATTTGCGCCGTCAAATATCTAGTTCGCTTTCATAACTATGAATGTTTAACTCGTGAATTATAACATTGGCTATAGAATAATGTAATATGTGTTTAGTAAAGTATGGGTTGTTCGAGCACCTCTGTGAATGCATTGGCAAGTCAGGATTTATCTTTTTAATCGTAACCAACAACCATATACCTGCGTGAATGTGTCACTTTTCAGTTCAAGTAAATTGCTAATAATGCCTCCATTGCCCCTCCCACTCTAATACCTTCTACTTCACCAGTCCCTAGCGGGTATTCTAAACACCAGATAAATGTTGATGAGGGGAGGATTAAATTGGACAATTTTCTGGATATGATTTGAACAAGTTTCGAGTAGATGAATGGACACAGTATTGTTTTTACATAAAAAAATACTAATTAATAAACTAAAATATGTAATACCAGTACACATGTAATACAATACACGCATAGAACTTCGTTCCTTGTTTACTCTACGAAATTATGACCTAATGATGTGGAAAATTTCAGATGTGTAGAATGTAGATACAATTTTTACAATAAAATGATATTGTTTACTCAATTTATGAGAAAATATTGACGATTACCATTTAGTTTGGTTCGATTCAAATATTCTATATGAAATTATGAACAAAATTATTTAGTACAGAAATAGTTGGTGATTGTAATTTGAATTTTTTTAATAGTGATTTATTAAAATTTTATGTTTCAGGTCCTTCTTATACTGTAAAAAACTACAGAAGGAAAAACCACATTAAAAAAGGTCGTCAGCATTGTAATAGTTTACTTGAAACAATCATTTGCTAAGTTAAAACTAAGTGAAGAAAACGAAAATATTGAATTAGTTACATAAAAAGTTGCACTTCATGTGTGACAGCCAGACATTTACTATAATAATCTGTAATTGTTTTATATGTGTAATAACTCGTGTAAATATTACAGTTATTTATAAATATTTTATTTATTTAAGATATTTAATTAGAAAAAAAATATTAATTCGTGTGTGGTATGGTTTTTATGTTGGTTGAATTCTTTGAACGCAATTAGCAACAAATGCCAACATATGACATTTTAAGAAACTGGAGATTTAGTAATTCGTAATTGTCTAAGTTAATCTAAATGTCAAATTTATTTTTTATTAATTAATAAAAATTAATTTTTATTAATTATTGTTTCACTTGAAAAGGAGTTAAGAAAATACAGTTAGTTTTATAAAATTAGTATGTCATTGATAGCTATACCTATTGTTTACATGTGCTTTTGATATCCAATCACAAACATAAGAGTATCCACTTAGATTTTTCAACCTAAGTAGTACATATAACCATAATTGTTTAAGATAAAGCGTAATGAATTGTTTTCGATCGGCTTTGCGAACAAATTCTGTTAGTTATTATATAATAAAAATGATTTCTAAAGTTAAGCATCTAATACTGTGAGTATAAATTGCTTGTGTAATATACATAATAAAAAGTATGAATAAATAATGAATGTCTTTTTATTTTACACATACCTACTAATGGATTTCAATTTAGATAACTAGGAAGTTGTGTAGAATTTAGTGAAACGTCTTAATTTATTATTTATTCAAAGAAATAATACAATTCCTGTTCCCCACATGTAACCAGTCATGTTGTAGGTATTTTAATTACTTTATGATTAAATTGAAAATTTTTGTGATGAATTTTAAAAATATGATTGATATTTTCTTTATATTTAATTATGCTTTAGTATTTCTTATATGAAAATGTTATAACTTCAGTACTGGTAACAGTTGTTATGATGATTTTTTAAGAACATAGTTTATACTTGCTACATATTTACTTTTAGATTAGTTTTTCTTATATGCGAAAGTGAAATAGCCCCATACTATCGTATTTTCCCCATCACTGTTTATTGTGAATAGTAATAGTTTCAAAGAATTTTATACATAGTGACAATTTTACAATATGTCATTTTGCTAGATTTTTTATAAAATATTGTAAATTTTGTATTTTCCATGAACAAGTCTAGTTTATATTCACTACTCTTCACCATAAGCAGTGATGGGATAATAGTATGAGGCTATTCCACTCTTACATGTAAGAAAACCTAACGCATAATTAAAAATGTAGCAAATACGGTATTGGTAAAGTGACGAAAATATAATATTAAAATGGAAATGAGGTTTGAGTATTGTCACAAAGAAGTATCAGGACTGGCTGACATTGTAACAGTCCAGGCAAAGATAAAACAAAACATGGTAGCTTATTAGGAGCCATCCATAAATTATAAGGTTTTTGCCCCCCCCCCACCGTTCTTGTAACAGGTGGTTACACGTAAACGAAAACAGCAGTTTTTATAAAAATTTTTGTGTTGAAAATACTTTAAGTATTGGATACCTTTTTTCGTTTTCGTATTTCTGATTTGACGTCACAAAGCTTTTGACCTGCTCCTTGTCGCGTATTGTCACATTTTGTTGACCGCCAAACGTGTGACGTAATTTATAGATGGCCCCTTAGGAAAAAACAAATGTTTTAACGAATGAAGCCACGAAATTACTATGGGCAAGAAAGAGAAAAATCAGTAACGTGCAGATGAATCAACAGGACAGCATTGCAATTTATGAGATTCGATTGAATACGGTATTGTACGTCGGCGGAGCTGTCACGATAAAATATCAGGAACGTTTATGACGTTATACGTCAAATACATCATAATTTCCAACAGGACACGGACTGATATTGAATCGTGACAACTTTTCCTAATAATTTATTCTTAAGAACACCGAGTCGTTTTTATAAAAGGAGTACGATTTATTTATTCGTAATTCTCATTACAAAAAATTTAGATATATTTTTCTCAATGTATAGAGCTTATTATTTGCGCACACACTTTTTAACTGTACACAAATATTCATCAAGATCAGTCAAACAGTTCTTAAGTTATAAAAGGACATCCAGATAGACATCTAGACAGTAGCCTATTATTTGTTTTTACTGTATACCAATTTTCATCATCACACACGATCAAAGTTATTAAGTTATAAAAGAATATGCATTCAGATAGATACACAGTAGCTAGTCAATTATGCAATCACATATTCTAAATGTACACTAATTTCCATCATTATCAGTTAAACTGTTCTGAGATTATAAAAGAATAAACAAATAGATTGAGATATCGTCAGACAGACAGTAGTCTATCATTAACCAAATACATGTTTTTACTGTACACAAATTTTTACTAAGATCGGTCAACAAATTTTTAAATTAAACGAACACACAGACAGAGAGACATATAGACAGACGGACAGTAGTGTATTATTTGTGCAATAAAATGTTGCGAAATAAACCGTTATTAAGTTATAAAAAGACGTACATACAGACATACAAACGGTCAGACAAATTTAAAAAATTATAGAATTGGAGTCATTAAGTTATAAAACATATATTAATAGCAAAATTTTCACAAAAAAATCAAATTTACAGACAGACGATACAAATTTATATAGTGCTATAAATTATATACTACGCCTTGAGAAGCTCATTAATTCACAATTCGAGTTGATAGGCCCATTTTTGTGGTAAGACTGGTGGGTGATAAAACACATCGAAAACACTTCAAAAATTCCCACTTTATACATCACGGCATCTCCTGCAAATAAACATATTTTATAAACTTTTACTAAGTTTTTAATACATTCATGTATAGACGACTAAACACGTATTATGTAAATTTTAAGTCTCTACATCTTTCTTTCAGCAACTAGATATCTCTAACAGACGTTTAAATGATAACTATACAACTTTACAACAATACTAGTTAGAACAGTAACAACTCTATTTTAATCTTAATACATAGTTATATTTAAATCTATTCAAATATTATATTCAAATGTGTACATTTCAAATTATAGTTTACATTGAAAGACGACACGATCAAAAGAACGCCAACCATCATACTGTACCGGTCCACAGGAGTCAATGTTCTTGGGTGAACTTGCATTTTACGGTCTGGAGGCGTCGACGTTACGCAAATGCTATTTAGTGGAGGCTGTGAGAGATTCTGCATAATTTTTGTATTTTACCGAATCGTATTAAACGCCACTTTAATGTCATTCAAAACTTTTAAGTTTTAAGTGATATTAATGCTTCATTATTGATTCATAAAACTGGATTACTAATTGCAAATATTTAGAACTATAATATCATTTATTAGATGTCCTGGTATGGGATCACAACCTTTTGCAAAATGTTCTTATTTAATTATTTGTATAATTACTAGTTAGATATTGAATTTGACGTCTTTCGATGTGTTTATCTGCCTGTTACAGCCACTTTTCTCTTTATTAAAATATGAAAATGTAGGTATATATATACTAGAAGCACATAAAATTTAAATTTCGAAATAATAGAAACCAAAAAAATGGTCCAAGGAAACTCACAATAATACTATGAGTAAATAAATACTTGAAAACAGTTCATACATTTTCAAAAATAGTTGTTCAATCGTTCACTCTTTCAGTTTAATATACCTTTAACAATCACATTTAATATTGATAATGAATATCTTTCTTAAACGTATTCTCTTCTAGAAGAATTACGTAGATTGGGGAATGGTATACATTATATAACTTAGTAGTCAAATCATTGATAATTTTGTTATCTATAGGAAAACAAACGAAATGTAGGATTAAAAAATTATCGTGTCATCCGGAGCAGAAAAGCGCTATATAATATAACTAAGTGCTGTTACGAACGAATCAAGGATATATCGCAACTGTAGGATTAGTAATTGACAAAATATGATCCTAAAAAAATTGTCCAAGTGCATTTAACAGCAATCGAGATGGAAATTAATTGACCTCAGTGTTATAGAATTATAATATTACGTAAATAGTTTTGGTGGTTGATTTAAATAGAAAAAAAAACTTGTTTTTATAACATTTCAGAGGGGCAAACGAGATTGCGTGTCATGGGACAGTGGATGATCATCGCCACCCATGAACCCCAAAGGAGTTAACAGTGCGGTGCAAGGCCCTCGAGTAGGAACATATGATGTCTGATTGCGAGAGGCTTGACACAGGCGGTGTGGGATGATAGAGGAGGGAGTGGGCCACCAGCATTATCACTCACTAGAGGAAACGAAATAGCGGAAGCTGCTACTACGTCTGTATTATATTAGAATGTGTTTGGTCTTCTTCTCGAATCTTAAAGTAAACAACAGCATGAATATATCACTTTTTTTGATACTATATCATATTTATAAAGAAATTGTATTAAGACACATTAGGTATGTACATAAGTAATAGTGGCAAGTGTCATTTAGACTTTTCACCGCTTGTAGTAAGTGTGATGAAAATACGAATTCCTACTATTTACGATTTTTATATTATTCTTATTTTTTAAATCGAGTCAGTGTAAAACGAGACATCTTACAGTTAATTAACATACTAATTCAAATGTTCAAAGTAAATAACTAGTTTCAGCGCCATCTAGTATATAGTTTTGATATTAATAAACTAATATTTGCTTTAATTTTGCTATCGATTGACAGATGCCACTAAACATGTTATAAAAATTATTTTTTTACGATAAATTAATATATAGAAAATATTATGAAATATGTACTATTTTTTTCTTGGTAGATGTCACTTGGTAGATGGTGGCTGATTATTTTTATTAATAATAAGCAGAATTAACTTGTACTTAAAATAAAATACACAAGCCAGTTTTTAATGTAATAAAATTTCAGTTCTTACATATGCTTCCACCTCTATTAAAATCAAAATTATAATCGAAACTATGTGTCAATGGTTTTAAATATCCTTTAAAAATAGTTGATGTGATATCGTCATTTCTAGGATAAATAGGTAATTGGGAAAGCGCGTATGGTGGGTTTGAAACAGACAATCTCTATATAAATAATGTAAAAATATGTCATGGAAAAGAAGAAATTAAGGGCTAGGTGAAAATGAGTGATTTCCTTGTATTTGTACCCACAAGGTCTGTTGATGGTGGGCATAATTTTATAATTGATAATTCTAGCGGAACATGTTTTGAAAGTTATTAGACGCTAAGCCGGCAGCAATGTAGCAAGCAAAATTTCCCGCAAGTAGGAATAACCTTTTAAACAGACCTATCTAGAACCGCTTTATCTTCATGAAGATCTTTATTAATGTGTCTTGTATAGCCTGGTGCTGCATTATGAATTTATAGGTCTTTTTATCTATAGCAACAACAGTCCCTGTTATGTCTATTAGGTCATCCGTAATCAAATCATACGTTAAGAATCGTATGATTTAATCATAATTAAATCATACGTTAAGGGGTTAGGAGGGGTTCAACATGCTGTAATATCGTGTGACAAGGGGAAGGCGAGTCATAGGTTTTGTGACGTCAAGTGAATAAAAATAAAATATTAAAACTAAACTTTAACTCCACGAAAACCTATCGATGTCGCGCATTGTAAATTGTCTAAATTGTTTGATTTATGGTTGCCTTTATTAAAATACAAAAATATAATTAACTCTAGAAGTGTTGCTTTAATTTTACAATTTTAAATTAAAAAATGTGTGACGTCACATTAGGCGCGGGGGTGATACAAATGTGACCACATATGACAAGGACGGGAGAAGGTCTAAATATCATGGAATTCGACTGATGTAATTTATGGATGGATCCCTATTGCTAGCCCCCTACGTTGGACCTTTATATATTAAAGCCATATATTATACCTAATAGGTGCACAAGGACTGTACCTATTAATGCTGATTTATAATACAAACCAGAACGTAATTACTAAAGCGTAATTCAAAAGAAAGATTAAATAAGCGAATTCATTATTGACCAAATAGCACATCAGATTATTAACGGAGTAGATCTGTCTCGAAATAATATTAATGTTAAGTAAAAATAATAAGTAATTATTAATTAAAATTACTATTAGTATAAACAAAATCCTTTGCCCCAAAAAACTTGAGTAAATATCAGCTTGTATATTAGACACAAGAATATTGAATTCAATATATGTATCTACTATATTCATTTAGAATGATTTACTTTATTAAAATAAAAGCAGAAAAACTTATGGACGAACTAAAATCAAACTTTCCATTTCATCACTTTATTTTGCTCACCAATTTTTATCATAATTGTATTCACTTTTTTAATTGCCACGTATAATTTGATACTTGGCCAGATAATAAATTAGAATCAAATGTTATACTAAAACGAAATAATTATTAAAAGTAGATACCTAGTACAATAAAACTAACACTTACATTGTGTATTTTTTTATAATATGTTGAATGTTTTCAGAGATAAATAAGATTCTTAATTATGAGTTTTATTAGGTACACATTTATTACTAATTTTTTAATTTAAATTATTAATCCAATCCAAATTATCAAATACGCACACAAACACGATCATGTGTCATGGCATACTACATAATCTTTTTGGTCGTGTATAAACCGGCTTTAACTCTTTACAAAAATTGCAATCATGTAATTTTTTTACATGACTGCAGGACGCAAAAACGCCGTTATGTCTATGAGTCTATATATAATCATTAAGTGTTTATTTATTTACGGCATCCTTTTGCCGAATCGCGTTGTTCGATTCGATGTTTCTGGTTTTCCTTGATCTTTCGAAAGTTAGCAAAAAAAATGACATAATCTTCCCAAAATTTATGGCGGCAGCTGAAGAGGTCATAGTGGAACAAAGCGGAAGGCAATATCCATGTAAACTGGTAATGTAATGTATATATATTTCAATGAACCCTTTTTATCGATTATTATCTCTCTTTTGTCAGATTTTATCACTCCATTGCTGTAGCAGTGCCGCTACTAGGTTTTTGTTTCAACAATTGTATAAGATAATATAATTCTTTTACAATTTAAAATTTTACTGAAATATCTAAGATTCACACTATAGGTTTCAAAATACTATATAATTTGTTTCTAATATCTAATTTTTCAAAGCGTTATCTGAAAGTGGTTCTGTTATCAATATATTCGTCCTAATCTTATGACTGTCACCGGAGATAGACGATAACCAAAGTTCAAGATGGCGTGCACTATAGATGCCATGTTGTTACGAAAAAATCAATAAATTCTTTTAAGCGAAGTATCATTAAACCAGTATTTAAAGTTTGTCCGGATTTCTTAAATAATTTGCAATTAAAAAAGACGAAACGGTCTACAATCTATAAGGCTTCCAGTATTTTGGAATGTGTCTTTCATTTCGTATTCCTAAATTCTCTTGAAAATCGGAAAAATGTTTTTCGAAATGCGAAGATTTATATTCATAGGATTTGAATACATAATGGCGCACTTACTTGTATAATATTACGTATGTAAATTGATGCATATAAAATGTCATGTGAAAAATAATTTAATACAAAAATGAGGACTAGGTAGGTAAGTATATACATTCACTATATTTTATCATTCACTTCACTAAGAATTGTGAGATTTTTTGATTTGTGTGCGTTTGTGCGTTTGTAATGCAAAAAATAAATGTTGTTTTATTTAATGATTCTTGGGTATTGATGCGATAATAAAATAGATAAATAAATATCGGTCTCAGTTACGTGATAGCTACAAATCAAACAAGTAAGTAGAGTATTACATATAATAATGAAAATCCACGATGGCAGCCACTAGACTTCATATAAGCTCAAAGAAAAAAAAAATAGTCTCTGAAATATGCCAAGCAGGTAGATACGGCATCGTATTAAGCCGAGCATTGAAAAATATTTAAACAGTGGAAGGCGTGGCCTACTGTAAGCCGCGGGGCGCACCCGCGCTCCAAATACGAGATAGCGTGCGTTATTTTTGCATACATACGATGTAATGAAAGAAGGATACCTACTGTGTCCCTCGCGGCAACTCCTTCTAGAGTAGTAACTGAAACAGAATAGTAGTTGTTCGAAGAATAATTACTATTTGTAATAGGTTTACATCTCTTGAAGAATGATCAATTTTTAATAAAACGCAGAATGTATTAATTAAACTCTTTTAAGGGGTTTAATTTTTTTTCTATCGAAGAAAAAAAAGTTATGTATTTTATATTACCGTTTGCAAATAGTGAAGCATCCTAAATAAACTATAAATATAAATTTCTATATCAATTTTGTCATCAGTGTATTTACAATAAGAATTTTTCCAATAGTCCAATAAGGAGATTTAAACAACAATATCTATGAATCAGCTCATTCGAGATTAATATTTTACTTCTTTATCAGTTTGATTTTTAAATTAAATATTTAATTTAATTGAACATTATGCTGTAAAATAAGAGATTATTTATTTCATGGTGTTATAAAAGGCGATAAATTCGAGTTACGTCTTTGTGGTATATGTTGTGGCGATTTGTTACTTAGGTACAATACAACGCAGAGAACTTTGCAGCACTGAATTGCCTGCGAATGATGCAATGCGCATATTTAACTCTCCCCGATCTTTCTTTCTTCTCCCCCGGGTGCCAATTTTACGCCATTGCGACGCATTCGTGCGTGACTGCCGTCACAGCGGCAAAGTTTCGTGCGTTCTACTGTATATACCTATATGTTTTTTGTCACTGCGCCCCTACACTATAATTATTTTTTTTTAAGAAAAAGTAACAAGTGTTGATACTGAATGGGTCAAGCAGAAAATTAGAAATGTGTAGACATAATAATTTTAAAGAAAAGACATTTTCCTAGGCAGTTATGTTAAGAAATAGCATTGCAAGTACAGTTGGGTTCCAATCGCTATTTCTCGTTTTGAATTTGTTGTAACATATATAAAAATATTACATGAACAGAATATATTGTTTTTATTACATTTTATAACAGCGGAAAAGATTTATGATTCTTAGCATTCTGTTATCGAAAAACTATAATAATTAGGAAGTCTTGAATCTTATCTTTTAATGCAGGAGCAATATTACCCATATTTCACAAAACAAACAAACACACACAAATGCATAGCAAAGATTTGTATCAAATTTAAGTATATTAAAATTTGTCTCTAGGTTTATAATTTTTGATATTGGTCAACGTAAGTCATCCAGATGTGAATATTCAGTATTCTATAGGCATGCATGTAAAGGTAGTAACAAATGGTAATGATTGAACGTCCATTCTTATTAAGATCTTTTTGATCTAATTGGAAAACACTTTTATTTTTAATTTTAGATTCTTATTTGATTATAGTTTTCGTGAAGTGCATTAAAATTATAATCAAAAAGTGTTCGGTGCATTGTTATCGATTATGTACTCGATACAGCACTATCGCACCTGCCGCGAATTCGCGAGTAACGATGACGAGGGCCGAGCGGGCGGCGCGGGGGCGGGGGCGCCGGCCGCCATTGGTCGCGGGCCGCGGCGGCGGCGGCGGGGGCCGCCGCGGGCGAGCGCCGCGCATTCGCGCAGCCAATCAATTCGCTCATTTTTTGAATAAACAACATAAAAACGATAAAAAACACCACCACGTCACCTTTTTATTCAGCAGTTATTGGATATTTACTTACGCCGCTTTGCTGGGAGAACAGTACATACGTGTTACTTTTGCACTGAGGTGATTTATAATTCCGATAATGTAATAACTTATATAAGTGCTATAATATACACAAGAGCTATGACGCACTGGCCAGATACGTAAGACGAGGAGTGCGTTTAGGCCGCCATATTGTTTTACATGTACACATAAAAGGAAACTTTTTTCCTTTCACAGAGTCTGTTGAAATTAGAAAACATAATTTTCTCGCAATTGTCAGTGGCGTATGACAAAAACAAATATAATAAAGTGATGTTTATTCACGAAATATAGAGCTCGCGTACTAACTAGTTGTCGCCTACTGTTCCGCTCGTATGGACATAGAATGAATTCCTTCATCTTCAAAGTGGACCGATTACGCTATCAACCACTATTCTAATTCCGGTCTCGCTCTAAACTCTGATCCCATTTCCGCTTACGATTTCGATCTCGTTCTCGATATAGATCGCGATTCCCATCAAAATATCATCCCAGAGGAACGTACACTCCGACACCGAAAACACACGTAGGTGTATACTGCCGCTGAATTATTGTACTATGAGGCAATGTACAGCTTCCACCCTTACAACCAATCCCGGTCCTGATAGCGATTGAAGTCTCAATTCGGTGTTGACCTCCACCTTCCCTTAGACATTGCTGTTGCCCATAACCATTGGTTATCAAAAAAGAAAGGAATTCTTTTCATATTCAGCAGGCTAGCGAAGCCGCGGGTAAAAGCTAGTAAACATTCAATGTTACAGCGACGAAAGTTTCACTTTTACTGGAATGAATTTTGAATTAATTAAGTGGTTTTTACGTGCTGTGTGTTCAAACAAACGGACAAAATGCATAAATAGAAAAAAACAAAAAAAGTGTTTTTTACCTGTATCTAAGCTATTTTTTTTTTGCAAAAATGTTTAATATTACACATTACACATGAATCACCACTAAAGACGTTTCAGACTATCTTCACTCTGGAATAGTCACGTCATTAGTCAGAAAAATGTCGAGAAAGTAGCGAAATGTTACATTGGGTTGGGCTGAAGAGAGCATAAAAAGCTTCGTATATTTCGATTTCAACCCTATAAAGAGATAAAATAACATAAATAATGTTTCCTATTTGAATGGTATACCATTGGTAGGTACTGAAAATAGAGTGTTTATTATAGCTGGTGGATCGAAACGTCGCCGGCGCTAAAATACCAGAAGGTCCACTCCTGCAAGTACTCAATTTTAATTACCTACTCGCGGCCGTGCGTCAAGGGCTGGTGCGTTCCGAGTTTTGTTGAATTATATTTTAACATAAGTTTTGTTCTTATAGAACATTGTTTTATATTATTAGAAAGTGTATTAATTTATTAGTAATAAAAGTAAGTTGTAATAAGATATTTCCGGGTAAATAAAAATATTTTTGACAGAAATATAAATCAATATGGACGAAGAAGGTGTATTTATATAGCTACTTACATAATGGTACCAAACAGAAAAATACTTTCAACGATTGTGGCGATTATTATATTTTAGGCGGTTATTATTCTATTATATTTCAGGGCATAAAATGCATATTCCTAAATAAAGTTCTTTGCAGTAGACCACTGGTAACCAAGTACAAGGCATAAGAAATGACAGATTTTGTACTAGTTTAAAAGACCTTTTAAAATTTAGCGGTTTACGTAGTTCTCTTTAAACAGTCTAATTAGAACTCTATCATTCAACAGATTGTAAGTTTAGAACACATTATCACTTTGCAATTTAGATAGTAATGGTTTGGGAATAGAGCCTTTTTTTATTTTGTGTTCGATTTAATGATGTTAAAACGAACATAATAAAATTTCGCAAACTGTGTTTCGATTTGTTAATTCGTTCAAAATTTACGAGAGGTTCACATAGACAACACACGCATGCACGCACACACAGATACACACAGACGGACAGACGGACGTACGGACAGACAAGCAGAGACAAACAGATAGAGAGAGACGTACAGATATCACTCGGAAAATTGTCGAGATTCATGGGACCATAAAATCACAAGAGTCGATGCAAAGTCAATTTTCGAAAATCGGGGTGAAAACGGTAACTTCCCAATAGCAAAAGAGTAGTATCGATATAAACACATAGTGTTGATGAATAAATACCATCGATGTTAAATAGATCTTCTATTTGCCACTCTTACATTACTATAAGTTACTATCTAGGACTTTCTATATATTTTTCATCGGAATTAACGTTTAACTCAAAATCTATAGTTTGAGAGCAATTGATTTTGAAACTAAAGGTAGGGCATATCAAAATATGACTTTCATTATCACCTAAAGGAATATCGTCTAACAAGTAAAAAGTCATTAAATATGTCATATTAATAAAATATGTTTCCGCCCAGAGCACCCTTTTTTAGCAATTATACTTTTCTATAGACAGTAAGATAGTCGAACAAGTGAAAAAGTTTGTATACTTGGATAGTGTTTGTATACGAATGATGGTAAACATGATAGAGATATCGGAAGAAGAGCGAATGAGGGAAATAAAGCTAATGGAGCCTTGCTCGCTGTTGTGTAGCTCTCGCTGTTAATAGTAAAAGCGTGTCACAACAAGCGCGTTTGGCTATCCATAATGGGGTTCTGATCCCTATGTTTATGTACCTATAGTAGTGAAAGCTGGTATGGCAGAAGAAAGGTGAAGGTAGAATCGATGCAATAGAGATGCGATCTCTGTGTAGTATGTGTGGAGTGTCTCGGAAAGATAGATGTAGAAACAGTGATGTTAGAGAGCGGTGTGGTTTGAAAGAAGATGTAGCGACTAGAGTAAAAAGAAGTATGTTATGGTGGTTTGGTCATCTGGAAAGAATAAATGAAAGTAGACTAACAAAACAAATTTATAGAGCGAATGTGTGTGATGAAAAAGTCGGCAAGGGCTGTTCTGGAAAATCCTATGCAGACTATATTGGTGGCATATTAAAAAAGGACTAAATTTTAAGATATTGAAGGATATCATTAAGACAAGAGAGATATAAAAAAATACGTACCATGTGGAAATTTGTAGTCTCTGCCTACCCTTCTGGGAAATAGGCGTGAGTTTAATTATTTTTCAGGCTGTACAAGATAATATTACTTTTCTATAATACTGAATATTTGCTTTTCGTCAACTTCAAGCCTCATTTTCAATAAATCCTAATACTCCTAATATTTATTATAATAATTTAAAGCTTGTTTATTAATTTTTCTAAGTTACTTACTAAACGAATCAATAAATGCATTACATTCAGGGTTTGTGTTAATTTTTAATCATTAATAGCAAAAAGAAAAGAAATATATAAACTGTCCACTTCACACTTCCTTGTTTTCATGAAAAAATTGTTTAGTGATTTTATATAAAACGCTATCAAAATAAAAAGACTTTGTAACAATCATAATCCATAAAAAAAAATGTGAAAAAAATGAGTTTGGAAATTCCCCAAGCCACAGGTAACAAGCAGCAATGACTAATTCTGGAGAATCACTGTCCAAACGAGCGATAATTATAGCTACGTACTAAAATAAAAACAACTATATTTTAGGGGAATCCCCGATGTACTGAGCCATAGTCTATTGAATATATGAATAACACGACAGTGTGTACACTGTAAAACATATTTTAAATAACATGTTGGTGACACATATTGAGCTTACCATGAGCTCGTGAGACCGTGTGCATACAAGCCTTCATAATGTTTTTCTACAATAAATAATTTACTAGATGTTCAATTAATATTGTTATAAAAAAGTTTCAGTTATGCGGTTTGTCACAGTTTTGCAATTTTTTATAGGTGGAAGAAATGTTGTATATTTATGATTCTTTTGTTAAGATTTTTTTGCAAATCACAATTCACGATCGGGTGAACTCGGGTGTCATCCCTAAATGGGTTGCCCCCAGTACGGGCCGCCTCCGCTGCCCACCCTCAGCTACGCCACTGCATATCATATAAAACTTTCAACTCCCGAAGGAGAATTTTATAAAAATATGTTCCTTTCGGAATGTATTATATTAATGAGGGATGTTTATAATATCGAACTCTGATCACTAATTTTCAAGATTATTTATCTTTCATATTCTCATATGGTGAAAGATCGTTGGGATTTACAGTCAATATGGGTGTACCGCAGGGTTTAGTTCTTGGACCATTCCTATTCCAAGTTAACATTAATAATCTACCACATCTTGTTAAAGATGAGCATGGGATCGTACTGTTTGCTGATGATACTTCTTAACTTTTTAAGATTAATAGGCAACAACCAGCTTTTGACGAAGTAAACAGTACCATCTCTGAAGTAGTTGAGTGGTTAAATATTAATAATCTTCTTCTAAATGAGAGGAAAACAAAATGCGTTCAATTTTACTTGTTTGGTGCTAAATTAGTCAAAGGCAACGTAATGGCCAAGAACGAGATACTGAATATTGTGGGCACGACCTTATTCCTTGATCTCACTTAAGATGCTAAAATGCGTTCGAATTCTTATATTACCAGATTGATGAAAAGGCTTAGTTCTTCAGAATATGCATTCAAAAGAATTAGACGAATTACAGATGAAAGTACCGCGAGATGAGTTTATTTCAGTTTTTTTCAAAATTCCATGACCTATGGAATTTTGTTATGGGGTCACGCAGCCGATGTTGACAGGATTTCATGCTAAAGACGCGAGCTATTCGTGGTGATTATGATTTGAGAGCAATGGCGTCACTCAGAGAAAAATTTAAAGAAATTAATATTTTAATTTTAGGATTGCAATATATATACGAATACCTGGTGTATGTTAAGATGCATATAGATCGTTCCAAAAAAGGAGCGACATCCATAACATTAACACTAGACATAAGAATGATCTTGTTGCTCATAAAATCTGTCTAAGCAAAGTTAACAAATCGTCGGGCAATGTGTGCGCTTTTATAATAAGATCCTAAATGACATTCAAAATTTGCCACTTTATGAATTTAAACGTTTCATTGAAAGAAAGTTATGTGGCAAGGGCTATTATACCCCTTGTCTGAATATCTTAATGAAAAAAACCCATAAGATTTAATTCCTCGGTTATTAGATTGGTTCATGTTTTTACTAAGTGCGGTACTAAATTATTAATTATTTAATATTTCGTATCGATTAATAAAAAAGAGCAAACCTTACTTATTTTTCTCATGGTGAATCAGCATTTGGAATGGGTGGTAATTTTAATGTCGAAAACAGTTGCTTATGACGCATTTCAAATGTAATTTCTATTAGCTACAAAATTAAAGATATTTTTGATTTGTTTCAAAGAAAATTTCTTTATGTATTATATTAAATTAATAGTATAGTTTGTATTACATCATTATTACATAGTCTATTTTATGCGAATAAAGTCATAAATACAATTTGGGTACACCAGTAGTGTTTGAAAGAACAAAGTTTAAATATCTATGTGGTAAAAGATTTTTACTAAACATGCCTTTTTTATGTTTATTTATCAATCTCGATATTTTGTCAGTGTGAACGCAGCGATTGTAATAACTTCACTTATTTGCAGTCATTTAGTTGTTAAGTTCGTAGAATTGCATGCGCCAGCCACGACTGCACTTGTTTGAGACAGTTTGAGATTGTTTCGTACGGGCGGCGACGCCGCATATGTCATTGTTTGGTGCGGTTTATATGGAGCTGACTTTTTTATCTACCTATTTTTTGGGTTAATATAAATCTGTCTAGTTAAATGTAATATAATTTTGGGGTCGCTTCGATCCTATTTGCCATAGTTTCAATATGAACATTGTTAACTTGTCGTTAATCAAATCTTAACCTAACTTTTGTCTTGTTTCGACAAATAGTACGTTAAAGATGCTGTTTATAATGGTCAATAAACACTTCAGCGTTCGTCACCAGTGAAAAGGAGCACATAGCTTAATAAGTAGTTTACTTCTGTCTATGTAGTACAATAATATAGTCTTCATGCTAAAAAGCTATTCAATCGCTTTCTGACCAACAAAAAAATTACTGTTTCTAATATATCTTTACATTTCTAATATTCTAAGAAATACTTATCAAAATTTAGTTAGTTTGTGTACATGTATCAGAATTGCCAATTTATAATTACATTTCTGAACACCTCTACCTAAGTACAATTAAATATAATTCGAGAAATTCAAATATAATTTCCTTATCAATTATTATTCGAATTTCATTTATTTCCAGTATTAAAGTATCTATTAAGTTTTCACGGGTACCTAGTACGTTTTATTTTTATGCCGAATAGAGTCGTGCTCACATTAATCCATAGTGCTTTTATCTTTCTCCCATTATTCAGTAACTATGGATGCATACGACCTTCAACAAATTTAAAATGATAGAGATGAATATTATATCTCAGTCATGAGTTAAGTCATGAAATTGATATTCTTTATTCTGCTTGAAAATACTGGCAGCCAATGAACGTCTAAAGCCGAAGTCGGGAATGAACAGCGCGTCTCTAGTAAACAGGTCCAGCAGTGAAATACTCTAAGGTTTTTTGGTGCCAACATGGCAAAATTGTAATAAGTAATATATATTATATGTATCATACATATCGTAAAATTAACCGAACGAGTTTAATTGTTACCCGTGTTAACGAAATCATGATTGATATCAAGAATATTAATTTGTTAAGGAGGTACAAAAACTAGCCAAATGCAAGTCGAAATGATTACTAATTGTTCAAATTCTGACAACTTATGTAATTATGTTGGTGTCAAGCTTCAGTAACAAGATATATAGATGCATAAGGATCCAAAAATAAAATAATTTTGTATAAAATGAAATGCCAACAAAATTCAATAAATGAAAGAGTCTGTTTACTTGGGTATTTTTGTTTACAACCGACGATTAACGTGATAGGGATAATGAAAGAAAAGTAAATCCAGGAAATTAAAGAATGAGTATTGCTTTTTTTGTATTTGTAAAGAGTATTTATGCTGTTGGTTATAAATTTATCTATATTGGTATAAACGGTTGGTTATAAATCCATCATCTGTTCGCGTTTATGAATACAGAAGTAAAATATGGATTTGGCATAAGATACACTAAAATAGAATCAATCGAGTGCAGATGCAATTCTTGCAAAATATGTGTGAGCGTCCTTAAAAGACAGATAAACAAAATAATATATGAAAAAAGAAGAAACATACAAGAGAATTCTTAGGTCTTAAACAAGATGTAATTGCTGCACTTAAAAAATACGATGAAGGCTGTTTGTCCATCTGAAAAGAAAGAATGTAGGTAAACTGGCTAAATATATATATAAATCGAATGTCTGTAATAGAAGGGTGGACAAGAGACGTCTTAAAAACTGTATACAAGCGAATTTGGTGATATATTAAAGAAAGTCTACGCCTTAAGCTCTGGAAAGTGACGAACTTATATGAAATAATTGAAGTTGTCGGTGAAGCGAGACAGGTATGAAACGATTGTACAGAACTGAGCTATCTGTCTACCCTTCTTGTAAAGAGACGTTAGTTCATAAATAAATAAAATCATATTATCTCATAAACTAAAATTAAATTAAAATACTAGCCAATTAAAATGTAACTATGAATAGCAACGCCAGAGAATGGTGTGGTTTGAAAGAAAATGCCTAGTGGCTGAAGTGATTGAAAGAGCAGAAAAACTTTGTAGCGGTGGTTTGGCCATCTGAGAAGGCTGGATAAATGAAGGCTGACCAGAAAGTGCGATATACAGCGTGTGTGGTGGGAAAGTCTGCTAGGGTCGCCTTAAAAAAGTTCTATGCAGATCAAATTGGTGGCCATGTTAAAGGAGCACCGGAATGCTTGCATGAAACGATTAATGGATATCAATGGAGCAAGACTCATGTGAAAATCGTACCATGTGAAAATCTATGGTCTCTGCTTACTCAGGTGACTGTGGACTGATATGGATAAACAAAATACTTTTACACATTTAATTATCTCTTCGGGGCGTATGGAAGTGATGACATGAATATAATTAATAGTACAACTGTACGCCTAACGGCTTGGTATTATTTCTTATACAAAGGAAATATAAAAGGAATATAAGTCTCTAAAGACTTTATATCGATGCCCATTTACCAAAAGTTTCAGAGCTATCTACCTATATTCCATTATTTTGCATAGTTATTGATTACCTACTATATAATGATATTTTTCCGTTCTATACAAGTAGTTTATATTCTTAGGTAAATACGTGTTTGTTTATTTATTTTACCATTATCAAATACCATTAAGCATTTGGTTATAGAGGAACTTGTATGTTAATACAATAATGTAAACATAATCAGGTTACAACAGTCAAAAAAGAAAGATTGATAGAAATGAAATGGAACGAAACCCTAAAAATTTATCGATAATTTGTATATTATGCGCTTATTTAACAATAGTTCCAAATGATTTCAAATCGTTGAAGTGTCTGATCTCTCAATCAAATACTTTTAAGCTGCCAATAAACAAAATCATCGTGACTAAACTTGTTGCGCGGTTTTGTCCGCGTTCCGTTGTTTGCGTATTAGCCTCTCGTGCAGGACGCGGGCAATGGGCGCGCTGCTCCGCTGACAGTTATGATTGAAGGGTGCATTCATCCGCCCGCGCCCTTATCGGCCCGTTATGTACGTACCTACCGCTCACCCTCTGTGCAAACACGCGCCTGCGCGTCGAGTCTACGATTCGGCTGCGCGTGACTCGATGAAAGCTTTGATGCATTTAAATCGCGAATGAAATTATGATACGTAAATATTTTCAACGACTTTTAAGATGATGGAGATAAGTGTACAAATATTTGTATACCGGACAGAATAGTAACTATTTTGATATGTATGAATGTTATACAGCAGTGTAATTGTAAACAATCATTTTTCATTACTGTTATATAACCTCACGCGTTTTTCCCCGAAAAGTAGGCAGAGATCACAGATCACCACATGGAATGGTCTTTGCATAACTTTCTCGTTTCATTGACATCCATCAATCTTTTTATGCAAGTCTAGCTTCATTCATTACTTCCCAGATGGCCAAACCACTGCAACATATTTTTTTTACTCTACTTAGTCACTACATCTTCTTTTAAACCAAACCCCACGTTGACATTACTGTTCTTAGATTTATTTTTAAAACATAATTCTTACATTCTATGTAGAGAAATCATCTCCACTATATTTTAAACACTAATACAGTTTTAAAAGTAAATTGTGTACCTATTCTGAGAATTGTAATTTTAACGACTTGATTTTATTAAGATTCATTAAAAATCAAGAATTAATCTTATTTTCTCTATCCGGGTCGTAAATTAGTCTAAAGTTAGAAAAAAAAATTGTTAGGTGAATAGAACGAACAAATTTCTATTTTTGAGAACGGTATTTGATTACTAATTATTGTTGCTCATGTTGTATGAAGTTTAGGCAATAACGTTGAAAGGTTGGGTTGAAAATTTAAGAATATTGGTTTTAGACCAATGGAGGAAACAATTTTTAAAATCTCAACATTACTAGTAAATATTTTTAAAGATTAAAGCACAATCAATTAAAAAATATATGCGAAAAAAGGTTTTGTACCATATTTTTTGATATTTAAAGGATCTTTACCACTTTTCTCGAAATTTAAATTGGTAAAATGGTAAATAATTTCATTTGCAAATGTAGTAATAATACTAACAAATTTAACTGGGTTGAAGTCGAAGTGACTATATATAATTTAATATTGCATTCATTTTTTTTATAGCTTTTGATATTTACAATGTAACGTAAACAACAAAACGGAATATACGAGTCACTCTTATTATCCACCAAAAATTAAAGAAAATTCCTTGCACCTACTGTTGTCCTACATCACAGTAGTATCCGAATATTATCGATTTCTATAGTTATCTGATATCCATAATATTAAAAGCAGAAATAATGCTGACTTTAGTAACTTCATATTTTTATTTGAATCCAAATATAAAATTCATAATGATGTAATCAATTCGATTCATTATAACACTCAGTATTATGGGATTAAAATGAAAAGCACCATATATGAATATTCTCGTTTATGACTTATTTTTTTACAAAGAAATGATCTTGCAAATCGTGCGTGTTATTAAAATATCTAACGACTAAATGAATAATTCGCTATTAGATCATTGATATATTTTAAGCGAAACATCGCTATCTAGAACTGAGGGTATATAATATAAAAGTATTTCGCTTAAATTTAGACTTGAGAGGTATGCTTTCATTCACGCATAGACCCTACAAACCTAGCGTCCCGACAAAGCGATTGTCGATGCCACAACAAATTTCATTCTCATTGAAGTAGTCTGCATTGATATTTCTTCTATGTCAGGGGGTGACACGGGGCAATCACGGCCATAATGATATCAATGGACGCTGTAGTGAGTCTGCTTTTGTCATAAAATCTCATATCCGTTTTTTGGGCTCCTTTGTGTTGGAATTATTTTTTTTTTTGCGCTGACCAGTGCAATGGGGCACCTTTTTTGACCATCTAAAAAAAAAATGACGGACAGCGGATGACGTGGACGGATATTTGTCCTTAGCTAGAATAATATTGACATACCGCCGAGCTCGACTTGGCATGAGAAAATATGGAGTTTTTTTTAAGGTATCTGTGAAGCACATCGCAGTAAAACAAATTACAATGGTTGTCTCTGTTTCATATTCTTCAGAATCTAGCAATTCAATTCGAAACTACGTCTGTTAATACACTTTATAAAACAATTAAACTACTTTTTTGTGTCCATAACAGTATTTTTGGGTTCATATTGTACACTTACATAAAGGCCAGATTGGTTAAAACAAAAAAAACTAAACGATTTTTGAAATTAAACCATTTTATTTTATCCATACTCTTGTCCACGTTTTTTATATAAATCGCTGGCACGCGTTTTCGGACGCCTCTCTCGTTCACACATGTATCGTCCGGTTTTTTTGCCACGAGCTCATTTTTTTCCCTAAAATGCATCAATTTTTTCGCAATCCCCCTATTTAGCTACAAACAGGGACCTTTGATCTCGGCTCTTATTAAAAGTAAATATTTTACATTATTTTACCGTTTCCAAAAGATAATAAAGATATGCGAAACATTTTTCATATATATATTTATTATCTGGATTAGAATTATAAATAATTCAATTTACGGAATTAAATATTAATCATAGCACATTTAATACAATACGGCCATATAACGGATTCTTTTTTTAATCATAAGGACCATAAAATCAGTATTTTAATTAAGAATGTATGAGGCAACCAGATGATTTTGTATTAAAACTTGAAGTAAAATCGAGTTATTTGTACCTAAATAATACCATTTATTTTCTTATAAGTTCAAAACATATTCTCCAACTTGTCTTACATTTGTAAAAATTACCAGCTGGATACAAAAAGGATTAAGTACATAACATAATTGAATAGCGATTAATTAATCAGGCATCAAGTTACACGGCCGGAATGCTCGACGATGAAAACAAAATTGAAATGCGGTCGAGGCAGCTGTAAGTTGCATTTCATTTATAACGTGATAAGCGTTAACATTTCGATTTGCCAGCCAAAATAAAGCATTTTTGTAACTGACGTATAATCAGCGTTCACAATGTGGGCTATTTATATATATGAAAAAAAAAAGTCGGACATTTGGCGAAATTCGGGCTTTGGGGTGAGCCAGGTACGTATTGTGTCCACGCGCTGACCAGCAGCTGCCGGCGCCGCCATGTGTCGGCAGCGCGTTGTGCACCCGCGCATTCGCTTTGAGATTTATAAACCGTCGACGGCATATACGAACTGATTTTTCGATTTTGTGGTTGATTATAAAAAAAAAAGATTCATATATGCCGATCAGTGGACGATTTAATTAGAAAATCTCTTATACCTTGTTTAGGGTTCTTCAAAAATAAAAAAGGGATACCTATAAGATCATTTCTTTATCTGTCCGTATGTCTGTCAAGACCCTTTTCCTCGGAGAAACATGTAAAAAAAATCAAGGTTCTAAGTCAACGTAATGCAAAAATGTGGCTTAAATACGGTCAATTATGCCTTATATTTTGAAATCGCAAGTACATTTAAAGTTGTAGGGTGCTTCCCACTTTCATAGAACCTAAAGTTTGGCAAGAAGAAAGGTCTCACAGTGGCACAAGTAAAAGAAATAATCTGAAAGACTTTAATTTGTTGTTATATCATACGAAAAAGTATTTTTTTACTATTAAAAACTTAATACATTCGCACTTGTCCGCTTTTTTCACTTATTATTAGCAATAAAAATACTGTTTTACACGAATTTTCTTGTTATGTAGGCGTACTAGTATTAGAATATTATATAATATGACATCATAACTTGAACGACATTCACAGTATATAATATGATATAGAGTATCCAAACATAACCATAACCATATCCAAACATAAATATGTTTCATAATTGATTTCACAATCAATTATGAAACATATTTTTATTTAATTCTTATAAACTTTAACAAATAGCACATTGTTTATTAATCATTTAGGGCCCCTTCCATCATCTTTTAAACTAAAATTTAACAAAAAGACACGTCAAAAAAATTTTGCGTTCCACGTCCTGCTCTTAATGGTTGTTGGTTGGTACCGTTAAAAGGAATACGTGTAAAGCAAAATTAATTTTAAAAGTGATTTTAAGAGGAAGAGGTGGCCAGGCTCTTAATATGTGTAATGGTTTGCCTCTTATACGTAACGTGTTACTATATTTATAGCTGTGTTTTATTTTCAATATTTCCTCAGGTGTGCAGTGAAACGATGCACTTATTATCGCTGTTAGAAATATAAAAATCGTTATCAGTGCAGCTGCACTGATAACACGCTAAATAATCCAATGAATTATTTGGATTTGTATACTAGTCAGAGAATTATGCTCCGAATGCCTACACGTTTTAGTGCATTTAATCATTTTTTTTCATGTGTGCATTTCGTACAAAAATGTGTTTAACAAAAAATGTTATGATGAAGGAATAAATAATAGAGACTTTTTTAAAGATATTCAGTTGAAAAATTGTAACAATTGAGCAATTGACAAAATGCTCTAATAATAAAAAAAATAGCTAAATTTATTTCAAAAACTTTTGTACTGCTCTTTATCTAACTGCATAACGATCACATCAAGAAAGTAATACATTTAAAGTATTTTCCTAAAACCCATATGTACAAAACGTACTTCGCCAAAATTGACATACCACGACAACCGAAAGCGAAATTCGGTTTTGCGTATAGTTTTTTTGCGACGTCGTTACGTGGAGAGTGTCGGCAGAGTGGACAGCATCCCCTGGTGAAGCTTTCATCTCAGTCGTTTGGCGAACGCGCCGCGCGACGCTACTTCGCAATGTACCCATAAAACATTGTTTATATCCTTCGAGAAACTCATGAAATTGTTGAGAAATAAACATAAAATGTACTAAAAATAAACGCGCCTCTTAATGCGGTGTTAGAAAATGGGAATAAAATAGAGACAGAGATTGAAAAAAAAAAACAAAAAAAAAACAGCGCGTAGAGTACAATTATTTTCGCTGTAACAAGTGTTTAATAGTCAAGTATACAGTTTTATTGCCATTGTGCTGGTAAAAGGGCAAAAAAGTGAGGTGCGGCCATGTAACGAAGTTCGCCGACGGCGAAGGGCGGGCCGCATGAAGGTGAGTCGTACCCCAAAATATTGATTTCCGCATTTCGATATTTCAATTTTAAAACAATTTATTTATTTGTAACATGGTATAGAAAAATAAATAGAGTTGTATGTAAATTAAGGATACAATTTTTCGATAATTTGAATCGCACTATAAATACTTTCAATTTATATTATATACTTACAATCAATAAAGAAGCAATAACCGCTTCAAACGTATATTAGTAAATACACAGTTTAGGCAAGTAAACATCCCACAATCAATGAAATACTTTATGTTTATTAATTAATTTATCTAACCTACATAATTATGGTATATATGCGCACAGAACTGGATTTACATTTGTAATCGCTTAAAAAAACTACAAAAAGCAATGTAATATAGATGCACTGTCTATCCAACACCATTAAATGCTAATTTATATTAATTTTTAATAAATCACTACGGAAATAACAAGGAACCGATCCATTTTCATCTTTAAATTATCTTAATACTATGCAGATGTTTTCAGTTCTGGCGGTTTATGAAAGTATTTTATCGTAATAAATTTAAATAAATAAATAATAAAATGATAAAAATTGGCATTTATTGGGCTAATTGACTTGTTTATTTTTGGCAAATCAACTAATCTAAATTTAGTTTCGCCACCGTGATCACATTACCTAATAAACAATATAACAAACAAATAAAGATGGATCGTTTCTACTTTTTTAAAGCCTAAAAGTACAGTAATGAATGAGCCCTTCACGTCATAGACATCAGACAGAATTAACATCGGCACAATAAATCAACGAGTGGCTATATACATTATTATCTTAAAACCTATGAAGTAAAGATATTTCGAATTATGAATTTACATTTAGTTCTATTATCGGTTGTATCGGTTAATTGTAATTTCAAACAACACTGAGAACAAAGTTGTGCATAAACTTTAAAGTTGTATACAATAATATAACTACAATCAAGATTGTATAGCGAGGGCCTACCCTTTAAATTTAAAATACTACAATGAACAGTTTGTAATGCGACAAATTGTTCTAACAACTATCGACTTAAATATATGTAGGACATTATTACTATTTAGATTGTAAAACCAGATAATAATTAGAGCAGTATGTACTGCTATGAAATATGTCTCAGTACATCCTATTTACTTATTGTATTGCGACGCACTGATTGACTCATCTAGGGTTGCAAATATCCATGGGCGGCGATGACTATCTACTCCCTGGTAGCTTGCAAACTGGATTGTCCCTCAAAAAACACGATTACATTGGTAAAACAAAGACCCAGCCCGTAGGGAAGTTATAACACCTATGACCCTTTTGGATCCGGCCCTGTTATCAATAAAAATACAGATTTGGGAATATGATGTGCACCTTAGCGCATTTGTATCAGCAAAAGTGTGAAACCTAAAAGAAATTTGATAATGTTCCATGCAATCGTAATAGACTCCTGGTCTTTCGGATTGTCATAACCTCGATAGGACTTTGGCTGTGATGACGTCATATAAACCATTACAATAAAATATTGCATTTGCTAATATCATGTTTGTAATAATAATCTTTACTCGGCCCTCAGACAAACAAAAAGGAAGACATGTATAACACTTGTGTCTCTTCTTTCAAAATATTTATAAATGTAGCGTATTTTGTAAATTTTAGAAAAAAAAACAATTTATGCATACACAAGTTAACTTGTTAATACTTATTACAATTTAATAGTACGCATTGCTTTATGAAAGTAATTAATACGAAATTTTGTTTATATAATCCTATATTGTATTTCGGAAAACGAATTTTTTCTTCGTGAATGCTTGATTGTAGCTTCATAGCTTTTTGATCTAAAATTCTACATAATTTACATGACACAAAATTATATACAGCTTTTCTCATAAATTAGTTTACGTACGACAATAATTAATAAAGACACGACAGCGTAGAGAAAATAATTAACACATTGATCGTAATCAGCAATTTAAAAACAAATACAATAAATAGAGTATAGGGCAAACAACATTTCTCCTTTGATGGTGTTATATTTAATATGTATACACAAAATGAAAGATGGTTGTTTATGCATTTTTGTTAGTAAATGCCATAAATTGTAACATAAACGCATGTGCCAGAAACAAAAATCACACAGATTTAAATTATAAAAATCACATAATCAAATACAATTATAAAAGGTTGAAATAAGTAAAGGGGATTTTTTGAGTAATTTATATACCTGTGATTCAATAATTGATATATACCAAGAACAAGGTTAGTTATATTGATCGTTTTTATAATATCTATTATAAATGAATTATAGGTCATACCATCATGCAAATAGATACCACCATCTTGCAAATATCTTAAAGATAAAGCTCACAACTAAGGTATCATTGTTAATTGTACTCCCAGGTACCCTAAATAAATTCTTAAATATTCACAAAGGTTTATTCTTTAGATGCCTTCATTATCAATACACAATTTCATACCATAAGATAGGCGACAGATGTACTATGTTAAAAACATAAAAAAAAAGTCTGAAATATTAACATCACAAAGTAAAGCACAAAGAGCTAATACACAGGAAAAAAAAATTAATTTAGTACTTGTTAGTGTACACTTTTGATTTCATTGTGAACAATGTAAAATTTATAATTAGTAGCTACACTATCTCGAAAACAGTAAAAAGGTATGCGAATCGTTTAACAGTATGAAGTGATGACTTTAGGCCACAAATATATGAGGACAAGCCAATCGGTCATCAGTATATGTATCTTTATCTAAGCTTTTCATCATACTATTATCAAAATATGACACTAAACAATTCATAAGCAAAATATGAAAAATATATTTGTACAAGTAAGGAAATAAATAAATTATTCTCTATAATACTGCAGCTTTTATGACATGAACTTCATTATAGCAATTGTTACATTTAAAACTTTGCGTCCCATTTGTCAAATACCTCTAATAATAATACACTCATATTATACGACTTTTATGCCATATGTGTCTTATAATACGCATTTATTATCTATCCATCATTTCTATTTAGATTACGTATCTATTATCATATATCAGTAATCGAAAATTTTATTTTAATAAATTATTAGTAAAAAGGATACTGGCATGATAAATTCTAAGAACACATTACTTTGTCGAGATTAATCAACTATTATTTTAATACATATACTCGTTTTATAAACAATGTATACCCGAGTAAATTATCTATGGTATCATTAATTTGTAGTTATTCAAGAAAACCTGAGACAAAAGAGAATTAGATAATTATTCGCTGTATTCCGAAATAAAAATGGTTTTGCGAGAAATTTGTTACAAACATTACTGAAAAAAATTGTTCTTAATAAACTAAAATATCGCATATAACGAGGAAGAGTTACTATTTCTAATAATTTTTAGCTTCTCGCTATAAAAATTGATGAATTTCATAAATTGAGAAAACGTTGTTTTCAGTCAGAATTCCAAAAATCAGGTTTTCATTCGATCTTGGCCTTTTAGGGTCCTAAGAATCTAAATGGACCATTTTTTTAGTGATGTGTGTAAGAATATCGTTAGGAAAATAATTATATGATGAATTATTAAAATTATAATATTTATATTACATTATTACGTATATCATTCGCTATTCGCTCGTGGAATTCGGTCTGTCACATAATGTTTTTATCACAACTCGACCCCTCATTCACTCCACCCCTCCTCCTACTTGTATATTTTTCAATAAGTCGTTTTTATTTTTTGAACTTTAATATCCCTTCGCACTGCGACGTCTATAGGCCTTTGACGCTTAGCAAATATTATTTATCTTGTAACTTCTCAAGGTGGAATGTTAGATCAGGATAACTTCTTTCCTGACATCTGATTTGAATGAAATAGAACCTATATTCTGCTCCAAATTATAACACCTATCGAGATTGTAATAAAATTTGCTCAGTGGTTTCACAGATGTGTGCGAATAGACAGAAATACAGACAAAAAATTTAAAAAATCGTTGTTTTCTCTTATATTGCCTTTATATTTTCGTATATACCTTCAATATAGAGACACATGTTTAATGTTCCATATTATTACTTTGTAACTAAAACAAAAAATAAATTTCATTTCTAGTCACTAAATATTTCCTAACAAACTTTCAGAATATGACATATACCAAGATTTTAGTAACAATATTGTGTAATATTTTTTGTTAAAATGTCGATTGTTTGTAAGGTTGGCGCCTTCATCAAATAGATCTAAGACGATGATAAATTACAATTTCAACGGTTCGTTAAATACCGAATTTCGGTAAGCTTTTAAAGTAAGCGTTTTGGTAAGCTTTTAAAATTAGCTTTGCGTTCCAGTTCTCCTTTTAACGGTTGTTAAGGCTAAAAAACCGTTAAAAGGAGAGCAAGTGACTTTTTTTAGGTTAGGTTAAGTTCTTATTTTCTTTTGTCTCAGGTTTTCTTGAATAACTACTAGATTCACTATTTACCTGCAACGCCGACAATTGATATCGACCACATTTAAGATTTGCTGCGGCTTGTGTTGCATTTTCCCTTTTTTGTAATATTGCTTCAAAATGTATCGAATTTCCACTTTAGACTCACTCATTTTAGTGGATAGAAGAACAATAGAGAAAAAGCGAGACACTGTTTTTAATTTTATTTTTTTCTTTTAAAATGTCATCTATTTAATAGTATCGAAACTAGCCAGACACAAACAGCACAACCAAAAGATTTCACTGTTACGTTTTACTTATGAATTTACTTTAGGAGTATAACGACTACTATTTATTATATGATAAAAAGGTCAGTTATCGTATACTATGACTAATCATCGTAGAAAACGTGGATTCGGTCCTATAATACAATAGTCAAAACATTTTCATTACATATGAATTATATGTAAAGAACATGTTTTGAGTACATAAGACGTGATGTAAAAAACATTTCTCGATTACATCGAGATATCGATATCGAGAACATATCATATTTTACCTGATTATTTTGGCGACCCGTGGTGTTCCCACACATCACCGTCTATGTATAATTACCTGTTTACCTAAATGCAGGTTGCAATATTATGAAAATGTATTATATGTTGATTGAATATATTCAATGAGTAGGATAATGAAGTATGAAATAGCCATGGAATCATTTATTATCCCGTTGTCATCCATACGACTGGATGAGAAATCGAAATGATTATATATGACCATTGCTTCATATAGTTAGTGGAGAATAAGCTAACTTTTCTCCCTTAATTTATCCGCGTGGACTACATTAAATTAGATGGAAGGTGACTTTGATTTGAAGTTAGACCGGGAACTTCCAAAGTATAAAGACCCCATCAAAATATATTTTATAATTTTTATGCGATAACATAACAAATAGACAGACGGACAGCCAGTTAGATATTCTAAAGACCTTTAGACATCCTTAAATAATCGACTTTAATTAGCCTTTCAATGCTAGGTTTTTTGATATAAAAACAAAATATCATAAATAGCTAAACATAAAATTTAACTCATGTAAAATAAAGATGAAATCACAAATTATTCACTCTATCAGAATATATTACATTTATTAGTCTACGTACGCATATATGATGTATGACCGTTTACGTTATGCAAAGAGATTGTTTGGAGCCCGGAAGCATGCTTCAAATTAATGAAACCCGTCCGGAAAAATCCCATTAAAGTTATCTTGACTAGGTAGGCTATATCTTCATGACATATCTTGATTCGTTTAATTTAGAAAATATATGCTAAAATTTTTAAAACAAATCGTAAATATTAAAATTAGTTTAATTAATTAAATTAATAGTAATGTAGTAGTTCCTATTTAATAGATTTATATGATTGGTGATTCGATATATGCAAGTGTTTTTGTCTGTATTAATAAACATAATTTTTTATGACCTGAACAATAAAGATAAAATACGGTTTTTTATCTCTGAAAAACATAAGCTACATAAAATAATTATCTTGAAATTAGAGACTTAAAAAGCGAAATTTCAAGCAGCTTTCGGGATTTGTCGTTTCGCCGGCGGTGCAGACGGGGCTCTGATTTTATTGTATTCACTGGTGGATTTTTTACTAGGCTAAATATCAAAATTTGGACTTTCTTGCAAGACATCTTTATAGTTATTCAATATATTTTCACAATCATTTTAGTCGTAAGTTAAAAAAACATGACATGTTATCTATTGATTTGTCACTTGTGTGTGTGTTAATAATGATAGCGTTCAAAGCAGCTTCAACAATCCATATTTTTTTCTTGCAGACTGCCGTGTGTGCGCAGCGGCGGCCGCTGCGGCGGCGCTGGCGGCGGCGGGCGCGATAAAGCAGCCTTTGACCAACGGCACAGTCAAAGCGCCGGTGCTAAATGGCACCATATGTAATGGTAGGTCCTCATTTTAATAATATTTATATTTACGGCATTCAGGCGAATAACGTAAAATGTTGGGCAACTTTTACTAATGATAAATAATCAAAATTATAAACACCGACTATCGTTCTTTCCAAATATCCAAGAGCATTAAAGCTTAGTAATGTTTATGAAGTTTCACTTTATAATCTATATTCATGATATACTCATGTCATGTGAAAATGATAACTAGGTCTTCTTTAGAGTTCCGAGTGTGTACGAATGAAAAAAAAACGGAATGCTTATACGACAGCTCGAGTCTGTGTTTCCGTAAGTCAAAGCCACATTTTTCCGGATTTACTGGACCGATTAAGTCTACAAATCGGTACATAAATGAATTTTTGTGGCCCAAACACTTTTAGAAGGCACATAACAAATTAAAAAAAAACTTTCAAATTGTACCGTGTGATATATCAAATAAAAGGGCTTGTTATAAGGCTCTTAATTATATTTAAAATAAGAGGTATTATTTAAGTAAATATGTGAAAATTGACCGTGCCCAACTCTGAAACCACTGAGCTTAAAACTTTGAAAATAATACAAGTTCGTTATAGATTACAAAAAACCCATAAACAGTCTGTGGTCTTAAAATAACATGGAAATTCTCTCAATGTTGTACGTAAAAAATTGCTTCCAGTTGTTTTAGTTACCACGAACAAATTTGGGTTAAATTTTGAAGAACATAGTAGATAACTCATTCATCGTACGGCACCCTGTTCATTCGAGTTCAACCTGCATTTGTCTGATTTTCTTTGGACTAAGTTATACACAAAAAAAGTGCATACAGTATGCAATTCGTTATAAATATTGAATTTTTGTAACCCATTTCGATTTCTTTAAAACGCACTTTATTTTCACGATAAAACATTGTATTTCCACACGCTAACACGGCCATGACAGAAAACCAATGGCATCGTGAATATTTTTTTTAGTACTATGTAATTACTGAATACAAAATAAAATACATCTTACTAACTACACCTAACAGTGTTGCCCTAAATAATTTAATTCGAATCAGAAAACGGTTTTAAATATTGACTACGGGTGATGTGATGGACCACTTTTTGAATTAAGTAAAGTTGAGCTGCACTTCCTTCGTGCTTTGAAGAGCACGTTATTCTTTAGGTGCTGTAGTATTTACCACAATGATGATGGCGGTTCTTTATAGTCCCCAATTCGCACTGAGCTATGGAAGAGATTGATGTCTAAGCGTTTCAGCTGGTAAATAAAGTGATTTAGGAAGGTTTAGGTAATAAAAACGTGGCATAAATTTAAACCATTTGCTTTGTGTTTTAGAGTCCACGTCAAACTGTCGGTCTTGGGAGCTCAGCGGGCCAGAAGGGAATAAGTTTAAAGTCTTTTGTTCTAAATTTAATGAAGGGTAAAATGTGTACAAATTGTAGTAAATTGTGAAATGATTACAAATAAAAAGCCACAGTACGTCTCTATTGCTAGAACCACACTGTGGCCAACTTGGCTACAGCATAAAAAATGGACCGGCTCTACTGATAAAAAAAAACAGATTCTCGGGGAATACGGACGCGAAGTAGCAGCATCCGCTGCTCCATTTCGTTCAGTGAATGGGAGTTCCGGTGGTCTACTACGCATCACTCCTCACATCAAACCGATCCCCCTCTATTATTATATATCCTAATCCCTTTCAAGATGCCGGCAACGCACCGGTGACTCTTCTGGGAATGCGAGTGTCCGTGGGCGGCGGTGAGCATCTGGTCTTTGATGGCTTGCCTGCTTGTTTGCCCCACGACTATGCTATAAAAAAGGTTTGCCTTTACGTCGGGCTATACAACCGTGACACAACAGATCGCGAATGAATACTCTCTTGAAGATAAAAAAATAATTTCCTTTATATAATTTAATAAGCAATAATAAATGGATGTTTAATGCTTTGTAGGTGTTTTCGTTCGTGCCGATCCCAACGAGATATGAAATATTGATTACGCTACGTTTCTAGGAGACTATTAGGATGACAGTATAAAGGAAACCTTTCTGAAAACCATTTATTTTTCTATTAATGTACGTACAAAAACAGTCCGCCATTTTATTTTCCCCAAAAAACATAAAGAGAAGTGATTGACAAACTAGAATATAAAAGAATACATAAGCCGCCCCCGGTCGCGAGGGCTAAGGCAGATATATAACAAAATAACATCGCCTCCCCGCGATAGGGAGGACTTGACCCGAGGGTGAAAAAATAATCGATACTAGTGACTTTGGTGATATCCATAGAGCGGAAAAGGGATAGGATAGTTTTTGGATATTTTATTGCTAATAATCTTAGGGCATGGTTATTTTTTATTATTGGAATAAAATATAAAAATGATGTAGTTATAATAACTAATATATTTGTGTGGAAGCAACAATAAAGTACTTAGGTACAAATAGGTACCTATATATATTTGGATTTGAAATAAATATTTTGAGGCAGTAGATATAGACAGAGTTGTTATATTTTGTTACCCAAATACCGAAAAATATGGGATAATAATACATTGTAGAATTTAATACAGAAATAATATTCATAGTAAACTAGAAAAAGAAATATAAATCTATGAGTGCGCCATCTACCATCGAATAGAGCATCAATAACTTTGTAACGTCCTCTAGAGCTGAATAGCAAAACCATTCAAGATTTTATGATCGTTAATGTAGCACTCAAAATAATTTGCTAGGTGGCATTGTTAAAGTTTTAAGACGCAATTTCATTTATAATAATTTTCATGGTTATTTATTTGAAGTTTTATGATTTTTTTCTTATTTTGTTTTTACAAAGTTAATCATTTATCTAATTCTAATATCTAATTCTTAATCGATTTCTTTTAACACGATATGAACTACACTTTTAAAGCATCAGATATTAAATAGAAAGTAGCGTTTATTTGTCTTAAAATTAGAAAATTATTTTATTTTTCTTTACCTGTGGTAAAAATTGTATTATGTTTATAACTACTTTATATAATTATCAAATTCCGTTTCAATTCAAAGAAGTTTTGAAAAAATGTATTAAGATACTTTATTACTTGTTAATTACCGTATTTAAAGGTATTTTACTTACGTCAGTTTCCTGTGATATTATTATTTTTAATTATAGAAAATAACCGAGTAACCACTTATCTAAATTACCAATCAAACATAGAACACTATTAACCTGTAACGTCATTGTGTAGGTGCACGTGCAACATAAAATACATTTTCAACACTGTTTTATACGAAAAAAGTTGCAAATAATCTTTGCTAGCTTATAATTAGTTGTTCTTATGACTTATTTTGCTTTTGATTTAATTTCCAGACAACATATCTAGTCGGCTCATAAATTTCCTCAACAAATATTATATTTTAAATGCTAATAATCTATTCATTACAAGCCTTTTTGATATAAACAATACGGTGGGAGGGTTGATTGAATGTTTGTTTAATGTTGTTAGTTGACTATGAATCATAACATCTGAACTACTCAAAATACAAAAGTATAAATTTTTGTATGAATATCTTCAAACAATTATTCGATTATTTTTTCCGTTTTCTGTATCTTAACTGTTAAAATGAACACTTATGGGATCACTATGAGCGCTGTTTATGTTGTTTTTCTAGTTAGAACTTTTAGCTAGTAAATATTTGAGATTATTGTTTTGTGTTAGGAATGTTATACCTGGCAACACTGGAGAAATAAAAAGAAAGGTAAATTCACGAAATCACTAAACATTTTCGGCGAGTTTTAAAAGGACTTGGCGTCTATGATATATTACTGCACTTGGCGAATATTGAAATATTGTTTAAAATTATGTTTACTATTGAAAATATTAATTATCTTATTTAAAACGCTTTTTATTTATAAATGACATATAAATCCCAGTTTCGTCTTATATACTAATTATTAACTTAATGAAATTCATCCTAAGCAAGAAGAATAAACTATACAAAATCAAATATTTCCTCAGGAATAGAGTCATCCTTGCCACTACCAGTTTCACCATCATGATCGGATAGAGCCAGAACATATTTAAAGTAATTTAACTCCCGAATTTCCGGCCAATTTTCTTGGAAGTGTTTTTTAAACAGTTTATTTACGTCGTCAAGCTTCTTTTGCTCGACGGTGACAGTGTTTATTCTGTCGGCTAAAATTTGGGATAGACATTTTTTTCCCTTTTTTTGTAATAGGTAAAGGTTGACTTACGTCATTTCTGTACATTTCACCACGTATTAGAATTATTCGTGTCACCCTTTTAATTATTAAGCGTTTGCATTTACTTATTTGGAAGTGCAGGCTGTGCCTGTTTTTAAGCACATCCTTGCACGCTTCTTCAAAATCAAATACTGGCATTTCATCATCAACAATATGATAAATATTAACAATAGATGACATCAAATTATTATAGTAACTTGGATTGAAAACATTTTCAAGGTGCCGATTTTTTTGTCAATAAATGTAAAAACTCTCTCAGGAGGAATAAAAGTACATGTTACTAAAAAAGTTGTCCCGACTTTGAAAATATCATTTAGCCATTTTGAAACCATTCCAATCAAAATTGAGTTTTTATTTTGGGTACCACTCCCGTCGACCACAAGATTTTTGAAAGAATAAATATTTCTGGATATTCTTCTTTCAATAGCTGAAAAAAAAAACATTTTGCTCTTGATTTATGGATTCTATATTGTGTATGTATGCTTTCCTTTTCAACGTCATTTAAAGATCTTTTAATTTTTTTTAAAGTTGACACCAATCGAAAAAAACATCATGTCGCAATGTCCCAAACTCTAAGTTAAAAGAGGTATTAAATACCTTTCTAAAAGAAGATTTGATTGCCGAGAATTTCAGTGCGGCTTCATTCTCATAAATTTCCTACATTTATAATGTTAAGACTCGGGTCCAGATAAATTTCGAGAGTAATGTGACTCCATAGGCTTAAATTTCATAGTAAATTTTTGGATTGGTTCCAATTATGATCAAAATTGCAATTTTTTTGTGGTCACCATCTCTTCTTTTAGATGCATTAGTTCCATTTTCGGCGAATCTTTTGGTGACACCTTTTATAATCCCAGGCTTAATATTCAATATATTACAAATATTTTGAGGGGAGGTTGGAAAAAGTTCCTTAGACTTCTGTTTGGGAATAAAAGAATTAATGGAAAAAATTTTGGGTTGTTGGTATTTGTTCTTCTTCATTTTCGTTGTACTAACTTTACAGAATAAAATTGTCTTCATCAAAATAAAATTGTCTTCATCAATTTTTTTTTAGTTCACACTGACATAGACATTCTTATAAACGTAGAAAATCGTATTAGATGTTAAAGATCCACATTTGCACTTGCATTCTTGGCGTACTTAGGTATAGATTTTTTGAGTAAAGATTTCGCCGAGTACCTGTAAGAAAAATAAAATCGGATTAACACTAATACATCAGAATATTTACCACGTTTAGAAATCATTTAAAATAATATAACAGTAACTTTAGCATTATAAATGCCTACGATACTAACTAAAATATCTAACTTTCGATAACCTAACGATACCTATCTATAGGTAGGTATCGCTTTTGTTACTTAATTCGATTACTACGACTGCATAAGCTGCAATGAAATAGAAAAAAAAATATATAATAAAGCTTCCCGAATATATTACTACTCTGTATTTATGAGTTCGCACGATCAAAACAGTTCGACCCTGTTCAAGACTATAATGTCGTTGCCCTGATGGACAATCTTATTTTGAAAAAGTGTGACATTGCGCTTAAACTTATTGATCTTGTACACTTCTATTTTTGTTATCACATACACTTTTCTTTTTTGTTAACTCTGGAGGCACAACTTTTATCAAATTATCCATATTGAGATTGAAACATGGAGCGTGGTTGTTGACAGCAAGTCGAGTGAACCGAAATGGCGGCCATGACAGAGTGAAGACGGCGTGTGATTGGTTGTAATGAACTTTGGCTCATACGATTTAAAATGTGTGTGTGCCTTTGGTTAATTTGAAAAAAAAAAATATCGAATTTTGCCTTTAATTTTTATTGGAAGCCGTGGACTTTGATTCGATTAATTTGAAAACGAAAAAAAATCGAATTTGCCGAATAGAAAAAATAAATAAAACTTTATTTGGCCGGGCCTGAACTTGGCGTTTTTAATACCTATTGACATGTAGATAAATATTGCAGTAAAAATTTTAGTGCATCATAGAGGACAAAAATAGCTTTATGTTATTTAATTTGTAAGTACATAAGTTAAAACAAAAACAAAGCGAGACCGAGAGAGAAAAAAAGAAACAAAAAGGAAGAAGAATTGAAATCGGGAATAGGATAAATGTCGGGATTGCCAGACCTGATTCAAATTTAAGACACCTTAATAAATACCAAAATTTCATTGAAGGTACTTTATGCATATGGGTGGAATCGCAGACAAAAGTTACATATTATTAATATAGAAATTGTATAAAATGAACAGCGATGTTCGGTTGTATTTCTTCGTATTGCGATAATGTTTAAGTCGAATAATTTCCGTATTACGGCTTATTAACATGTATAATTACTTTATTAAAATGTCTCATTTAAAAATGTACCAAAGGTATATTAGAAACTTTTACAACACGAACTCGGCACGCGTTTTTCTCTCTCGCTCTTGTATAGCATATTTGTGCCATAAGGAGTCAAACATGCTTTGTTGTTCGTGTCCACGAAACATAGCATGTCCAATTGCCGTGATTAAGCTATCTGAAAATGATGAAAATAGAAGCTGTGGAGCTAATGTGTGTTATGGAATGGTTGGCAAAGGACACCCCACGAAATTAGAGAAACTAATTTGGTGGCATATTAAAGAAGAGCCAAATTTCAAGCATTGACGAGCTTGCTCGAAACGTTTTGTAGATAAAAGTGAATTAAAATAGACATGCAAAGGTCGTACCACTTGGCGACCAGTGGTCTCTGTTATCCGTCTGAACTTTTTATAGCATTTTAAGAAGCGTTTTCTTCTAACTGCTTAAATAAACTATAATGACTTATTCTTAAACAAAAACCGCATGTTCGTTTGAGTACGCGGGCCACCAGAAAATAGATAGTCACTGCCGTCCATGGACATCCGTGACCGTAGGGGAGGCACTAGTATGCGTTGTCAACCTATTAGGTAGTCATAGACTCTTTTTCTTAAAGATCACTTTGTAGTTTATTGGGAATATCGCTGTTGGCAGACCACTTCAATGTTTTGCTGTGTACGTGGCAGGAAGTTGCGCATGAAGCGTACGATGGTAGAACGAAGATGGAGATATAAAGTACATATAATATACATGTAATGTAATACGTGTCCTATCCCAATGTACGAGATTAAATAATAATTTAAGTTAGGCAATATCATTTAAAATTAAATAATATATTTGTATGTATATATGAACAAATAATCCAATATTCTGCGCTTTAATGTGATTCCTGTCAATCAATCGTTTACGGATAAATACAGTTAGCATAATATGTAGTTATAACAATTATGTCCCGAAAACATTTTTTCCAAACTTAGTTATTTATTCAATATTTGACGTGTCATAAGAATGTGAACAATTTTTTTTCTGTGAATCATACGTAACAGTCATTCACAATCAAATCCTTTCAAAGAAATCTTTATACGTCATAACCAGAATCTCCTTCTGATTTTAAATTGCTTAAAATAGTGAACGTCTGGTCGTAAATATATGCAAATCTTCTATTTTATATTTCATTGGTCATTACTTTTCCCAGTTTTTTACTCTTAATCGACAGTTCAGCTTTTGCAATTAGACATATAAATAAATATAAAATAACTAGTTTTATAAGGATAAATTAACAATTATAACGAGTATTGCCAGTGCAGGATTTTTATAAAGCACTTGGTATAGACGATATCTATCGGTGTAATAGATACATACAATGTATTATGTATGTATCTATGTGCTCTTAAATTATGTGATACATTTACTATTATTTGATTAGGCGATAAAAAATTCATCGCCGAAGTTCAGAAATTTGTGTAGTTAAAATTTGATTTTAATATTAATTTTATTAATGAGTGTATTTTTTGTTATTGTTATACATCTCATGAGGTTGGATCCGTGAAAGTTGTAGATATTTAAGGGGTATAAGAACACAATATGATTAATTCGATATATCTATAACATATAATAATACAAATCCACCAAATAACAAGATAAATTTTATAAGTTTCAGCAAGCCCTTAAATACGACATTTAGTTCTTGACGTACACCTACAATTTTGTTTGTCCACCTACAAATTCGTTGTCAGTTAACTCATAAATCAATTAAATGTTTGAAATTTTTTACTCTTTAGTTTACATAACAGTTTATCAATTAGCATTTTATATCTTAAATCTTAAATTAATGTAATTTTTTAATCTGAATTCTTATTATTTACTAGAAGTAATTAATTAAATCGTTAAATTTATGAATATTTGTGGTCATTTACAATTAAATTTTATTTATTTATAACAATTTTAAATGCATCTATTTTATTCAATTACTTAAATTTTAGGGAACTATGTTCTAAGGAATTTTTCATCAGTGAATTTGATACTTGTGTACTAAGAACATCTTGTCTTTAAAAGATTGTTGACGATCTGTGTATTTATTATTTATGTGAATATTGTAATAAATATATTTTTTAGATTTTTTTTTGTTATATTTTTGTACAATGATAATAATTCAGCTGTCTGAAAACCTTTCAAATTATCAGTTTAGAACTAATTATGCTATAAATATAAACAACTGTCAAAGCCATTATTGCCCTAAAGAAATTCAGATGAGTAATAATGTAACAAATTGAGTTAATTGTGAATACAGGCATTTCTTTGATTTTGTTTAGTTGTTTCGCTATCTTTTTTTTTTCCATCACTTTGTTAATATCAAAACGTAACTTATATATTAGGGCAGGGTAACTATTCCCGTACCCGCATAAACAGACGCGCCAACAAGATTCATAACGCTCGGTCAATTCGGCCAATTTTTGTGTAAGAAAACAGTAATCTCCGAATTAGGGGGTCAACGGCGAACTTGCAAATGTGTCCGCGTGCCCGCGTTTTGATGGCTTTCACATCAAACATTTCCGTAGGGGGGCGCTGTGAAAGAAAGTCGGGTTTTTTTTTTTCAAACTAGCTTCCTTCACGCACGGGAGTCGGCCAGTTCTACCCTTTGTTAGCGAACATTTGAACCGTTTGAATAACGCCGGCGGTACACGTTTCAATTCAAAATGTAAATGCTGGAAATTGAAATGAAGTGTAAACAAGAAATGTTCGATGAAACGTGGTAGAAAAAGATGGACGCAAGAATGTGTTGCACAAAATAGTATAAAGATGTTTTTTATATATTATACATATAGTGAGTTTTCATTAAGTATCAGTTGATGTAGGTATGAGTTATACGTGGTAGAATTATTCCTGTCAGTTGCGCTAATGAAGGCATACAAGTAACTGTGATTTGATTACAAATAAATCTAAGTTTTTTATTAGGTTGGTATTTGACGAATATTGAACTTAAAATGGAAGAATGGTACTGAGCCTTTAGTAAACAAGAGAATTTCTTGTCTATCAAGTGGATTACAACATGCACAATAGCGCGAGTCGCGGGGCGTCCGCGTATGACAGCTCACAAGGGGGGTAGGAAATGATCATATACATATGGTAATTATTACGTTTGTTAATAAAAAATTATAATTATTCTATTTACATTACATTTCAGCTAATTGAAATAATTGTTGTGTAAATTAATAAAATAATACAGTTACCCAATAAATTTGTAACACGTTCAAAGTACAGGTATAGCTAGTGTTTTAAAAATTATCCTGAAAAAGATTATCTCGTGTTAAATTTTCTTATTTTTTAAAAATAAATGGTTATTTAACGTCAACTGCGAAGTGCAAACTTCAGGTATATGAATCATATTATTTTTAAAACGATTTTATTTAAATTGCATAATAAATGGTTACCTCCAATAATATCACTACATTCTTTTTTTGGAAAGCTGTTGTATTAGTTGTGTAAAATGCAATTGTTGCGTGCCGATGTTTTTGAAAGTTACAAATTTAAAAATTGATATTTACAAGAAAGCAAAAAAAAAAAGATGGCGCCGCGTGGTGTCGTTCCTATATGCGACTATTGAGTATCTATATTGACTTAGTAAAAAACCTATTTGCGAGGAGGAAGGCGGCGGACGGGCCGGGGCGCGCGCGCGGCCCGCGAGGCGCTTCCGGCCGCGCGAGCTGACTCACGCGCGATACGCGCTAAACATCCACCGAAACATTTCATCATCATTTTTCCTAATAACCACGATAGAGCGGCAGCCGACGACACGTTGAAGTGACTCACGAGGTCTGTTTAGCATTACCGATAATAATGCAACTTAGTAGTTAAAAACCAAAAGATTTTAAACTAAAAATAACGTCGATTCGGTGCGTAACAACTTATTTTTTTCGCGCGTGTCGTCATCGACGTCAATGTGACCGTTTTGCTTTTGCTAATACGCACGTAAGTTTTGATGACGGCGACCGAGCGTCGTACATCACGTTAATCGTTTGTCGTCGCAAGATACGGGGTTTTGTACGATCGGCCGATACGCCAGTCAAACAATTTATTCTAAAGAATGTGCATATTAAAACGATTTCCTGTTTTTATATTCGATACAGTTACCGCTCGAATAAGGAAAAAAAAATGAAATTCATAGATCATTCGAAATATGGAGTCCGAAATTCTGAAACAAAAACAACAACACCAATTTGGTACAATAAATAGGTTGAGGGTATCACGGAGTCGAATGTTTGTCGAGTATTCGTACTTATTAGTAAGATATAAGTATTTCTAAAACGAAATTCTAAAATCACTTTTAGCTTTGGTGGTATTTGGTATATTATTATAATCTATAGTGCTCTTAATGTGTTTTGTACGTGAATAGTTAAAATATTTTAAATTTGAAATTATTTGATAGCTTAAAAATTACTTCTCAAAACTAAATTTATATTCTACTCCAGAACTCTAATGAGTCAAAGGCATATGTTAGAAACATTTTTAGTTGCTTAAAAAAAGCGTCTTCGTATTTGTTGGTGGGATGTTGCTATGTAACTGTCTATTGATTCAATACACATTAGATAAATAGATAAATGTGGAAAAAATCCGATTAAGGTGAGCGCTATACACCAGGAAACAGATTTCCGCATCAACGAAAGAAACGAAGTGAATTTGGATTTTAAATGGACTTCTCATCACTCCTTATACACAAATTAAAGAATTTTATTTAATAATTTATTTAATAATATTTCAATTAATTATTTTGTTTATTTACATGTTTGCTTCTATTGAAATTTTTATTATCACGTTGTTAACATTAAATATAGAAAATTGTGTGTATCTAAAAACTTGTTGACGGATTTTATTCAAAATATTTTTTTTTTATAAAATGTATTATTTTACGATTTCGCAGATTATTAAAACGTAGAGTTGGAAGTGGGTTTAAAAATTATCGATTTTTAAAGCTAACAAAAGCCATGTACTATACTCGATAGAAGTGTAGTATCTGAAGCCACTTCAGGACCTTCATCAATTCCATCCGACGACACCACACACGATGCGATACGCGAAAAAACTGTATTAACGTTCAATTTTTTGTATAAGGAAAGCTAGTTCATTTTTTTTTTTCATACACTTTAATCACCAACCGGAATGTATAGAGACGGATGAATAAATAGGCCTTCAGATCGGAACCGAGATAAGTTCGGGATCGGTATAGAAGACGAAGTAATTTGTAAAATATAAGCCATCAGTTAAACATAAACTGGGTCCATCAATCATGCACGGACCGAGCCACGTGTTAGAACGGAGTGACATGACGTTAACCTACTTATGAAAGCATTAAAACAATATAAAACCGTTCACGCGCAATTATATCTAAACAAACGCCTTTATAAATAGAAATTTATCTGCGGCTGGTAGCATTAGAGGGATTGTTTCAAGCGGGATCGACAGTCTCGATGGGCCGCAGTCGCATTCCTTTACGAGTCACTTCGGCGCAACTTATAGTCCGGTTGAAAGATCTTGATTGTTGGAAGTTTTTGTGAAATTATATTTTCGGTATTCTAGTCTTATTAAATTGTTGGATTGCGTTTTGACATTTTTTTCTTTCTGCTACAAACTGTACATTTTTAAATTTCATGGGGCTTTACTGGAGGAGTGAAAAAATCTAACGTTTTGTGAACACTGATCAGATAATCATTTTCCTTTAGACTCTTCCGTTCCTCTCTTTCTCCTATACTATAGGAGGGAACGTAGTTTATTTCAATATTCATGATTTAGTCAAACATGTCCGGCTTATTCTGTGATGCGGTTAGGTGACGAAGTGACAGTGCTCGTCGCGCTGGAGAGCGTGGTATGTAATGAAACACACAGTTTCTGTAAGCGCGCGTGTATTTCATTCTCTTACCATCACAACTGAGAAATAGGAAATGGTAAATAATAATTTACCATTTCTGAAAAGGACGACAATTTCAAGTCGATACAGAACATATGTAAAACAAATTTAATACCGTATATCTCATTAAAATTGATCATTTCATTCAAAAGAGAGTATTGGAGAAAAATGTTTGAAAAAGTGTTTTTTTTTTCAAATGATTTCTAAAAAAGTCTATTAATTTACATAGAGTTCCTTGTCTTTTTTTAATAGAAGCTACATGGTTGGGTTAATTTTGAGTAACCCATTTTTTTTTAATTTTATAATATTAAAACTATCAAATCTTATCAGTGTTAATTTTCAAAAAACTTTGTCAAATATTGCAAAAACTGATTTAATGAATAAAGAAAGTTGAAGATCGATAAAAAAAAAACTGATAAATCGCACAATACGAACGATTTGCTAAAGTTTTCAAATATGGTAATTTAACAAAGCATTTCATATATATAATTTCTAAATGTATTGATTGATTCAGATAAGAACCACAACATTCAAAAAAGGTTTACTTATTTTTCCTTTTCCAGCTTGAAAAGGTACATATGCATTTTTGTGTTTTTTAGCTTGACAGTTTCGTAAAGTTTTGAGATTAGCGTGCTGGGTCAATCGTATTGCTGATTCTCAATTACGTTTTCTTATTTATTTGTAGTTATGACTTACTGAGATTGTTGACAAAAAATCTTAGAATACTATTGATAAAATATTCCGCGTATATAATACTAATAAAAAATAAGTTTAACATTCTTAGAGTACAAAATAAAATATTGTCATTAGTACTTAACAGCTACATTTTTTTTTTTTTTAATGAATGATTTATATAAATTTGATAATATATGTCATTTTTGCCATTTTATAACTTAAAAAAAAGGTACTTCCAGGTTGGTTTCAGTACGTCCGTTTACTATGATAAATGCAAATATTATTGTTTATATATTAAATATTTTTCTATTTGTATATCTTTTAGTAAGAACAAATGTTGACTTATAAATACGTCATTCGTAGTATATCAATCCAACAAACAACATTTAGTGCAAAAATTGTCAAGTCTTCGATTCGAAATTCGTAAAGCAATAACTTTTTCCATAATCAAATCAAAATCTGCACACAAATTGTAGGTGATGCAATTATTATGGTTCGTAGATTAAACTCTCAATGCTAATTCAATGCGTGTTGGGAGGTGTTAATAGTCAAAAATGCGGCATTATGAAAATGTACTTTGTATATTTTTTCTGTTAATTGAATGAAATAATATTTTAAAGGCAGATAACAATATTATAAACTAATGACAACAATGTCTGCCACCGTAGTCCTGCTGCTACTAACATTAATTACTTAGTTAATGATTATTTTTTGCTTCTTATGTTAATTGCAAGTATATAACTTTCATATATGATGTTTTACACCTTTTTACAATAAGCAGCGACCTTTATTACTGCCTGTAGCCGGGTGTAAACAGGTATTTAAACCCAACTTATTTCCGTCATCTGTTAATTAAAAAATATTAACACGCATAAAACGTTTACAAAATTCTAAATATAATTATAATTGGTAGTTACCGTGAAATTATTTGCAGTCTACATAATAAAAATATTAAGTAATTTATGTTAATAGCAATAGCATTACGGTAACAGATTTTGTTCTCATAAATTTATAATATTGTTATCTGACTTTAAAACATTATTTGATTCAATTAACAGATGAGGGTACATTTGTTTAATGCCGGATCTTGAATTATAGTGTCTGTTATCACCAGCATTAGTGATAATTCTATAGAGTGACAGCTTGAAGTGAGAGACAAAGCAAATGGTCTAATTCAAATTTTGTTTAAAACTCACTGGTCAATTTTTTTTATTTATTAGTAATTATGTTTGTGACAACTGTATGTAATGTAACTTTGAATTTGACATTGCTTTATTATTGTGTTTTTATTTCAATCAATGCGATGATGTAAGGGAACAGAAGATAGTTGCTGAATATATTGTACTACATATTATATATATTCAATGTGAGGTGTTGTACATTCATTAAATGTTATTCATAATTAAAATATTTATAGAACGAACCTCGTCATTGCAAAATTTTGTTGTTTTACTGCAACTATTGCACAGTTTTTATGAAGTCGTGCTATGTTTATTTTATTTGATATTGATGCAGATATTAGGTATATCACATAAAACGCATAGGAGTAGAGTTAAATAAATTAACTATGAGTAGAAATGTGTTATTCTAGCAAAATTAACGGATCTTATAATCCTCTGATTATAAGATACATTAATGTTGGATCATGCAGAAACAATTTTTAAATTTTTTTCGAAACAAGCGTGATCGTAATAATTTGACATTCATTTTACCTTAACATGAATACGCAAACGAATTTAAAATTCTAAAGTATCGCAATCTAGGGTGTACTCCAGGTATTTTTCTTGAGATGCATTATATATGCATACTAAATCCTACCAGTCCGCTTCGTTGGGCATAAATTAAAATGCAGTAAATATTTCATTTATAATTCAAATACGCCTTTGATTTCTTTTTCGTGGACATATAAGAAATTTCGTCATCTTTTACATCGGCCGATCGCGCTGTTAGCCCTAGTCCTAATCACGGTCCCGTTCTCGATGTAAGTTCTAATTCCACTGTCTGTTCCGAGCTCAGTTTCGCTTCCAATTTTACTATTGGTAACGACATCGAGCTAGGAAAACACAAAAATATTATTGCTCACATTTTTTTGTTTAAAATTATCAATTTATCACATACTTTAGAAACGATATTTTTTTGAATAGAGCAACAAATTTGATCGATTTTCTATGTTTAATGCAGTTCCTTGTTCACTTGTTCAAAAATTATTTAGAATTTAGAAATCATTGGTCTTGCAATCCAAAATTTATTTTGAAAAAACATTTTTTTTAACTTTTCGACAACAATATTCTTAGATCAAAATATTCAATTTTAACGAGACCTGAGATGTTCCACGCAGCTTTTTACGCGTAAAATCTTGTTGTATTTCAAAAATGATTTGTCAATGCCTATCATTCGCAAAATGAACTGTTTTCAGTCAAGATTTTCCATTATTAAAAATTTTCAATTACTCGACTACTAGCTGTCCCGCCCGCTTTGCTGGGTAATTTTTATTATAATTAAAATGGCGAAAGATTTACAAAATTCGAAAAATGAGTAGCCTAGAACCATCTACAAATCTTCCCGCATCGAATGGTTCCAGTCACATGTCTATAAGTTTAGTAGTTTTTACGTGATTGGCGAACAAAGACAACCTATTTTCATTATATATGTATAGATTGTTGGAATTCAGTTATATTAAGAATAGAGCTGATTCGTTTTTGAAATAGATATTTTAAACAGATTTTTTATATATATTTTTCAAAATCTACGTAATGAATTGATATAAAATATTCACTTAAACCATATTAATTAAACCCACAAACTTACAGATATAAGACAATCCCACTGATAGAGATAACAACTTTCTAGGACCTAAAACCGTCAATTTTTGATGAAAGTTAGATTTTAAAAATTAAATCAGAGCACGAGATTTCAAATATTACAATAAGAAATAATAGCAAATATTTTGTAAATAATAATGTAATCCAATACTGAATTTTCATGGGTGTTTCTCTATTGGGCTTTTGTTACCACAATAAAAAAATTAATTTGAATTTTCGTTAATGACTGATGAAAAACAAAATCTCATGCTTTGTTACTTTGTTTCTTTATTATAGCAAATATTATATTCTGTTTATTTAACATTTTTAAGTTATGTTAGAATCTACATATTCTATAAAATCTTAAAACTAGTTTATTATTAATTAAATCTGAGGTTTTTAGTTCAATTAGAAATACAGATACACAAATAAATAATCATATAATTTTGTTTTATTATCGGTAAGTTTTCTTTGAAACTTTTTAAGCAGAATTAAAGCAAAATTACATTACATGTTTTATGGACATTACTTTTAAAAAAAATCGCTGCAACAGAATTTAGCTTTTACTGAAACTTTATCAGTATTAGGTTTTAGTTCAGGTTTAACCGATAATTTAATAAGCTCGGTAAATAAAACTCCATCGTAGCCTTTAACACGTTAATTAATTTTTTCTTTTATTTTTTAGTAGACTTTTATGATTTATTTTAATACAGTTTCTTTATTCTCATTTTATGTTACTCCTACCGCTTTGTTTGCTATTTTTCGTATTCATTGTAATTTAAAAGATGTATACTGGCAATGAATGCCATTGCAATTTAAAATCAGATTTCAATATTTTTTCCGACATTATCTACAGAAAACAGTATTGTTTAGAGAACTGAAATCAAATTACAAAAAAAATAATAAAATGCATTACTATGCATTTTGATATTTTACGTAATTTGATTTCTGATTTACATTCTCATCCCACTGGATAAAAATGAAAAAGAGAATTCTTAAAGCCACACAAACGAATTGACTGCCTAAAGGAGGACATTATACTTTTTGAATGGCCCTTTTCATAACTTTTCATATAATAATCCTAAATAACTGTTTTGAACTATCTTTACAATTTCCACTCTTTTCTCATAATTCCAGCCACTATATTTGAGTAAATACCCTGTATCATTCATGAAATTAAGAAAATACGAATATAATCACATATAAAAAATATAATGTCATGCGCAAATTGTACATTTTAAATTGTGGCTCTATGTTCTTTCTTGTTATCGAATAACAATCTCATGATATATCGCATCGATGTGTCAACAGTACCTACAGCAATCTACAAAGTGTAGGTGCCTATAATGCGTATTTACTGTTTTAGTTTTTTGTTTCAGTTTTTAATTTTATTATACTGAAATTACCATTTATATGCATTTCTGGGAATTTTATTAAATTTTTATTAGTAGGATCTAAATATAATGTTTAATGATAAACTTTTAGACACTTTGAATTTGAATGTATTTCTCAATTAATTTAATAATTTGAATTGTAAATATTAATCAGTAAATAATTAATTAAATGATTTAAAAGCATTTAGGACTAACATACCTACTAGGTCCAATATACCGAATGAATTTTAAACAGTGTAAGCTTCGAGATTTTATTGTAATTGATTATAATAAATTACATTCACCAAGTCTCAAGACGTCGTGGTCGTCTTACAATCCTTAACGTTCTGTCCTACGGCGTGGATTGGAAATAATTTTTTTGTAAGGTTTGTAAGTTTTGGGCAGCGTTTATAGAGACGGTGGTAGTCAGTGCCGTTCACCCTGCGTTGCCCTTTGCGGAG
>BGZK01001886.1:0-97566 GCA_005406025.1 Eumeta japonica
AATTATGTACAGTTACGGACAGACAGACAGGGCATTTTAGGAGGAGGTACAGTTGTATATTACAAACCCTCCTTGCATTGCTGTCGGATTGACACGCCTTAATTAATTAATTTAGAAGCGACTGCTTGCAAACTGGTTAAGTCAGGGCACGGAACCCTGATAATAATTTCAGTTTATCTTCCATCATTCAAAAAGTTGCTCTGGAAAGACTTAGAATCGTTGCTCGCACTCGGTGAGCATGTTATTTTATTTAGTAATTTTAATAGTAAAAATACAGAATGGAATAGTGTCCACTAATAAAAATACTCACGGATACTCGCGGACCTTTGAGATACGTTAGAGTTTGAGTTAGAGTACGCTCCAGCGTCTATCCTCCGATCATCGTCCAATCTTCATGAGATTAGGGCCTACCTCCGATAACCATCTTAGGGACAAAAAATAACCACCAATTGGAAAAAGGTGGCGATCGCTTTTTAAGAAATCGACACTCCTGCTCTAAATAAAATACCCAGTGACATCGAATTAACTAAAGATGTTGACAATGCCACAGATACTTTCACCAGCTTTATCACGAAAATGGTGATAAAGCTGGAGCTGCTCGCGGAAGATTCAGGTGAATTCCGATCACCGGAAAGTGCCCGCGAGCGTTTGTAAGCTGATAAGAGCAAAAAATGTAGCCCGACGTCGCGCGAGCGATTTTTCCATTCCCGCAAATAAGACCTATGCGTGCGCCCTCCAACATAAAGTGAGGGAACGCGTCAGAGAGGTCTGTAATGACAACTGGAGTGCCCTTATGGAAAAAATTAGCCCTATTCACAAAGCTTATTGGCAAGTGGCCAAAGCTCTCAAATCGGACGGCTACGAGCCCGTTTCTGCCCTTAAGAACCCCACTCAACAACACTCTTGCGTTCGAAGATCGGGAAAAATCTGAGTGTTTAGCCAGACAATTGAAAGGCAATGCTCACAAACCTCCCCTTCACACGATCCTTTACACACATCTCGGATTGAGGAGGAAGTTCGTCAGAAAGTCTCCCTCGACCCGAAAGACGATCTAGATCCAGTCACGTCAAAAGTCAAAGAACTCGTCAGTCAAAAGTCAAAGGACTCGTCACAAATCTCAAAACCAGAAAGGCTCCGGACCTCGATGGTATAAGCAATAAAGCCATTAAGTGCTTCTACTCGCCACTATGGGCACTCTTGGTCGCAATATTTAATGCGTGCTTAAAAAATTGTTACTTTCCCGAGATGTGGAAAGATGACGTTATCATCGGCATTCCAAAACCTGGGAAACCACGCGACCTCCTAGTTATAAGCCCATCAGCTTATTGAGCAGTCTCGGTAAGCTGTACGAAAAAGTACTCAAGTCGTGACTAAGCGAGCACCTAATCAAAAAAGGCTTTATTATTGATGAAGAGTTTGGCTTTTGTCCCCACCATTCATGTCCCCAACAAGTCCTCCGATTGGTCGAATGTATATCGGAGGGTTTTAAAAGGAAACACAAAACCGTGGCAGAATTTTTCGATGTAGCTAAGGCCTTTGATAGGGTTTGGCACGCTGGCTTAATACACGAATTGTACACCTTAGAGGTGCCAGATCGTCTAGTATTGATTACACATAGGTACATTAGTAATAGACATTTCGTATTTCGCCACGAACACACCATCTTCTCCAAAAAAATCATAAGAACGGGAGTACCTCAAGGCTCCACGCTCTCTCCTTTATTGTACTCCGCATACACTAATGACATTCCGCGTCCGAAAACTGGCGTCCAATTAGTATTATTCGCGGACGATACAATACTGTTTCTACACGGTGCTAGTTTTAATCATATACTACCTCGCCTCCAAAGGGCCATCGACGAGCCGACGCAATGGTTTCAACTTTGGAGGATAGAGGTCAACTTGGATAAGTCAGCTGCCATCTATTTCGATTTTAGCAATATTAAGAGGATACTTGTTGTCCCTTATAATGCCCCTACCCTTTGCATATCAAATTCTCCCATGCCGCGGCAACATAACTGCAAATGTTTAGGAATTACGTTGGATAAACATCTCCACTTCAGGGATCATATCCAGTGTGTTAGGAAACTTGCTATTTTTTACATGTCGTGCCTAAGCGGTATGATAGGTAAGAAGAGCAAGATGACATTACGCAATAAGCGTACTCTATGTACGATGTGCAAAGGCCGGTGATGACATACACGTGTCCAGTTTTTGCTCACGCCGCCCCGACGGCGCTTCAGGCACTTCAGGTCATTCAAAATAAATTTTGTAGTAGAGCGACTGGCGCACAATGGTACGTCAAGAACTCTGTCCTCTATAGGAACTTAGAACTCCGTACATTTTCCAAATATATGAAGGACGCATCAAAGCGATTCTTCAGTATAGCGATTAATCACCCAAACCCACTAATTTCAGCTGTGACCTCGTACGAGGCTCCTCCTGAAAACCATTTTCTTAGAAGGCTATGGAATGCTGTCTTAGACCAGCCAGATGACCTCACTGCTGAGTTTGAAGAATTAAACAAAGCCCTTGAAAATTTAATGGAATAGGAATAGGTTCCAATGGTTTAACTCCCGGGGGTGCTCTCCGCCGACGGTATCTGTATGTAGATCGGTCGCGACAGATGAGCTGTCTACAGCATTAGCTGACATCAGAAGCCATCTTCATGTTTTTCGGGGGTTTTTTAGTCCGTGAAAGAAGTTGGACACTCCCCACGCATGCGGGTGCGTGGATAGCTCATTAGGTTTTTTTGCCCCTCTCCCTGCAAGGAGAAACCCAAAAAAAAAATGGAAAAAGCGGTCAGTTCGAGTGCAGCGGCCGACGGCCGAATCCCAAGAAGAGGAAAAGCAGCCCACCGCAGAGAGTGAAGCCTGTTTAGTGCAACGACGACGGCGTTTCATTCAGAACCATTTCCCGTGGAAAAATATCAGTCCTCCACAGATTTGATTTGATATTAACATTGACACAAATTTTATAGCTTATACATGGCGCGCAGTATGAATTTCTCGAATTGACCACTTATAAAAACAACATATAAAAAGTAATTACTACAATTGACAATGGAACTCTTTGGCTGTAGAATACAGTTTGTTTCATCTGTAAATTGCTTTTATATTTCATCGGTTAATTGTTATTATCGATATTGGCCATTAGTTACGTAAATTTCACCTGCGTGCGTCATTTTAAAAATTGTGTGTCTTCTTCACTATAGATTTACGTTGTGAAATTTTCGTATTATGATTTTTTTACGATTTTAAGTGTAATTTCACAGGTCAGTAGAGCCTCGCTTAACTTTGAACTGCTTTTGGTGATGAAGCACCATGCAGAACGACAATTTATAACTGGTTTGCAGAATTCAAGCACTGTTGTGTCAATCTCAATGAGGGATTTCGTGATGGTGTCCCGTCCACCGTTGTGAATAACAAAAACATAGATGCTATGCGTCGTATGATTAAAACAGACAGACATGTGACCTACTATGAGATTTGAGCGTCCTTAGGCATAGGCATGAGTCAAATATAATCAATCCCACTCAAATATTTGGGCATGAAAAAGCTGTGCGTGTTGTGGATCCCACACAATTTGAAAGAGGCTCGAAAAACGGAATGAGTCACTTAGTGTAATGCCATGCTTATCAGATTCGAATTAGAGTTAAGAACTAATTGTGCGGCCAACGGTTTTCATCACTAAAAGAGGCTGTCGAAGAATATTAAAAACATGATTTCAATGACACCAGGGAGGAGTGACATGAATGTTTTCAAAATTGATTTATTCGTATGAAAAAGTTCATATATGCTAACGGAGATTATTTTGAGAAACTATAAATTCATTTTTAACCATTCATAGTAATTTCTCCTCGTTCATTCCAGAAATGTTTAATGCACCCTATAGTAGAATGCATTTGAAAATATTATTTCGATAACATCTCCTTAACACATTAATTGATTTTAATGGGACTTACAGAAAACGATGCACCTTTTTAGGAACAAGAGCTGATTTTATGTTGATATCGATCGGTATAGCAGTCTACAAGTGATTTACAAAAATAAAACATTTTTCCGAAAATTTCTTCGAGGGTTTTTAAAATTTACTACCTTGAGTTGGTTCATTTTTTTTTTGGGAAATCTAAGTTGAATGGATGCTTTTTTAAGTCCGTCAATTGCATAAAAATCGGTTGGTTGGTTTCAAAGCTACGACATTTTGAAAAATGTTCAATTTACGCAGTGAGAGGTTTGAAATTACTACGTGATGGTCGTAAATCCGTACATAGAGCTGTCATGTAAACTTATATTCTGGTGTATAACGAAGAATGCATCATTTCCAGAAGTCATGCTTATTTACGAATTAAAACGGAACTATTTTTTGTTATAAGATTTTGGCTAATTATTTAAATAATTCAAGTGATTAGCCGAAATAATACCTGTCGTTAGAAAGGATTTTAAAATATCATTAAAAATCATAACATTTCTCTTTCACTTGTATGCATCAAACAGGTAACAAACATATGCAACTAGTACCCTTTCAATTGGAACATATCTAGAAAAACTGATTTTTTTATTTGATATTCACATTTTTTCGTCGTTCCAAATAAGAAGAAGTTTGATCAATAAATAAGTATTAGACAATAAAACATTTAATATCAATAGAAGTGTTGTGACGATACTACTAGTATTAAAAATGTGGAAGTTTTTATGTGTGAATATTTAGATGTTTAGATGTATGTTACTCAATCACGTTTTAACTGATGAACAGAATTGCCTGAAGCTTTACAGTTGCGTAGCTTATACATATGAAAAACATACAGGCTATAACTTACAAAGGTTACTAACTTTTGCTCGTGGCTTTGCTCGCATAATCGTGGAACGAATTCCTTGCTTATGCGGTTGGTTATTGGTGATGGAAAATTCGAGAGAGGTTCAAGTTCGGTTCAGAATCGAAATTGCGAGCAAGACCGCTATCAGAATCAAAAGTGTAAGTGAGCTCGTTTCATAATAAAAAAAATAGCGGAAATATATGTGTTGTCATTGTAAGAATATAAGTTTTTTTGACATTGAACCGAGAATGGTACCGACAATGGGATTAGATTGATAACGTTATCGAAAAATATATAACATAAAAGAATCCGCCATAGGGGACGGCCACGCGGGCGGAACGGTGGGAAAACCATGTATATTTTGAACAGAACCGGAATGTAGAACTGGACCAGAATTAAAATCGGAAGCGTAGCCAGGACTGAAATCGAAACAAGGAACAGCATCGGGATTGGTCGACGGCTTTATCGGTCTATATAAAAGGTGAAAGAATTCGTACAATGTCCACGCGAGCGAAACGTTCTCCTCTATATGAATGTAGCGCATATTACGAGCTTAAATGAGAGATTAGTTGTATCGGCGACTACGTACGTAAGCGTAGAATTCATTTTTAAAAATCTAATTTTCCGAAAAAATAGTCCGGTAGTTTTAAAGATTAACGTGTTCGCACAGACAGACAGAAACAGTTTTTGCTTATTCACACTTTCCATATCACCGGAAAATAGTTTTTGGATATATTTTAAATGTACAGACACGACAGTTTTATTATCTGATGAATGAAGGACAAAATGCAAACAAGGATATAATACATTTACATTAATAGTTTTTATTTATTTTTCATGTTACCGGGCACGAAAAGATTAAAGTCTAACCATCTCAAAATTTGAAATGAAAAGATTTTGGGGGGGGGGGGTATACTTCAGTAGAAGGATGATAAACCCAAAACCACCGGGATCGAGGATCAAGATAGAAACTAAAATCAAAAGTGACAAGGAGATCAGATTAGAGCTAGAGTTAATACAAAAGGAGCAGCAATTTATTTCAGACCCTGTTAGTGAAAGCTAGGTGTTTGTAAAGTTCAGAGACAAAAATCATACATTATTCATGTCGAAGGATTAAGCGTATTAATCGCAGATGGACGCGATATTACGAAATAATTTGAACTCACGCCAAATTCTTGATCGAAATTTCTTAATTAAAATATACAAACTTCTCTATTTAATAATCGCACTTTATGCGGGTTTTTTTTTATAGCAACAATTATATCTATTTGCGAGCTTAGTTATATAACCCCATTAATATTTTGAAATTTCTTAAGGACTTTATTTAGACTTAGACATTGTAAGAGACGTTTATTTCATAAAAAAAAACCTTCAAAATCGTAATGCTTATGTGACTATAAGATACCACCTGTAAAACATCAAACACATGTGGAGTGATTCCAATAATAATAATTTCGATGCGAAATCGTCCAATTTGAGAGTCGATTATGTTTTTTCAAATCACCGGAGCGTAGTTGCGATTAGCACGCAATTCCGATGGCCGTCGTTAATACATATTTATGTAACGAGAAAAATAAAAATGTCGGTCGTACATTTATTTTATGTGCTTCGGCAGAGATGAAAGAACTTTTTTGCCACAAATACTCTATATCAAAAAAAATGGATCGTTTTTGACGTGATTCAGTTAGTGGGCTATTGTACCCACTATTTATTTTTAATATGAAACTTTTGAGTCACTTCTCTTAAAGACGATTACGTTTATTCTTATTAAAATAATAATAGTTACGGATGTTGAGTAATTAAATTTACTTGGTTTTATGTATAGATGAGCTTTTACATGTTGTTCCGGCGTGGATATAATATTAACACTTATTTATCCGGTTCCAATTTTTGGGTTCTATACCTCTAGAGGAGAAAAACAAAGTCTTTATAGAATCATTGTTATCCACATTGTCTGCCTATCTACCTGCTTACTGCTGCTGTTGCTAAGACCCTGCCTATTTGTCTGTCGATCTAATTTATTTTTTTCTTCAGGATCGAATTGATATAAAATATTATGTTCTGACAAAAAATATAGCCACTTTGTAATACAGTTTGATACTCCCAAATTTACTCATCAAATTATAAGGTACTCCTTGTTGACGTACAACCATGCAAGGCAAGATCTTCAAGAAATAAAAACACAGCATAGTCAAAGGGAAAATATCGACCATCACGAATTTATACTACATTACCTATTTTTTCCTATTAGAAAAATCTGTCATTTACAACCGAAATATCAACCGTGATTTAAATTAATCTGTGGAAGAACATTTCCCAAATTTCTTCAATAAAATCTGAAAATTATGGAAAATTAGAAAAGTTAATATATTTTTGAAAAATTAATTCAACAACACTCGCGCTTTCCAGAATCGATATTTGTATGACTATTGATATTAAAAATAGGCAAAAATTGTAAAATTGTTAATACTATCTATGACTGAAACATCTACAGTCATATATAGGTTTGTGTAGAACCCTCAGGATTCAAGTCCTAATTGCACTTGTCCGGTTTATTACAACAAGCGTTCGTGCTATCGCTGATGTTGATTTCGATCCTGTTCGATCGATATCAATTTCAGTTTCCCCGTTAGTTCAGACGTTGGTCCCTCTCTTCCCCAGCCGCGACATCTCTCTTGATTCCAATCTTAGTCTCAATCGCGATTCCAATATAGAATTTGTTTTTTAATATCAATATGATTTCTTGCAAATTATTCCATACAATAGCATTAACGGATTGGGAAGTACCCTATGTCAATCTAAGAGATATGTCTTTGTGTTCTATTTCATCCAAATCCGTTCAACTGTTTCTACGCAATTGTGTTAGAAATATCCATATAATGCAAATAAATTATACCAAATATTTTAATTTACAATGATTTTCGTATTATTACAGCATTATTATTAATCATCACGTTATAACGTGATTATTGACATAATTTATCATTGCCACTTTCTCATTTTCTAACACCTTCACACTATATCTAGTTCTCGTTTCCCTTAATCACCCCCTTCCATTTATTATCATCTTCGCTAAAACCTTATCCTTCTCAAAGTAAAGCGAACCAATAAGCATGGCCGACAAAACAAAATATTTTTGTTTTAATTTTTTACTTGTAAGGAGATACAGACAAATATGCAAAAAACAGTAATCTGTATTTTGTATGATGATGAGCTCTATTAATGTGCTAAATTCATAAAAATCGGTAATGTCATTGTTAAATTGTTAAAAGGTATATAGCGAAACACACAGAATAATAGACAGACATATACACTACATAAAAGAGTATTGTATCGGTACACCATATTTCATTAAAATTGATGAAACTAGTGTTGAGGTATGATAATATGTACATACAGACAAAATGAAGTCGGTTAAAAATAGCTTAGATCCTTCCCAAGTCTTAAGGTTACCTCCGAACTAAATTTCATCAATATCCATTCAGCAGAGTACCCGTGGAAACATAGAAAACAGATAGACAAATAGAGTTACTCTCACATTTTATTATGAGTATGAATACAGGTCTCGAACATTAACACAGTACGTGGAGGGTTTAGGCGGAAGATGTTGATCTCTTAAATATCTTAGGCAATCATTTTTTTTTAACTTTATCTCTTATCTGCTGTATACATTTTAATGTGAGAACGCTTGGATTTAAGCTTACACCGCACCAAACTCAAGTGCGAAGGACAATACTAAATTTTGGGGTAAATTTATCTCATAAGGTTAAAATAATCGACAAATATAGTAAATGTACGAACTGAATGAACGAAAACTATAAGAACACATAACGCTAACAGACAAAGATATTAACTACTTATTTTCAGACTATCGGTATCGTTTAAGAGCCCGATACCGATCGAAACGTAGCGACAAAAATTGTAAAAAGATATAAAATAATTTTAATCACATTTTTTTCTCAGTACAATATTTTCCTTTGGTGAAATATTGCATGCAGAAAAGGAATAACAAAGAACTAATTTTGTTCCGATTTCTTTATAATCGCTGCTCCTACAAAAACGCTTCGAAGAATGTATGTGCGTTATCCGCCGTTTGTCACGACTCCCGTCGCACTGCTACTGATTATAATCGCGACGTAAGGTTGAACGTCAATCGAGGGTAAAGAACGTAAAATGTTCTCGTCATGGGGTTATGTCCTCTTGTTCAGAAAATCAATTACTTTTCAATAAAAAACCATTGAATCCCAATCTTTGCATTGCTGATAAATAAAAATCTGTACTAGCATTAACACATCGAAGTTCGGTCACTTAATTTTGTAATAGTGACTCGATTCACTTGGTTTGCTTAGAAATTAATATATATCAAATCACACATCCATTCTTCGATGATGTATTAGGTACTTCATCACCAAATAATATAAAATAAAGTTAATATCCGCGTCGATCTGTTTTGTACTCATTCCTTCCAAAACAAGCAAAGGATTTTGAAAAGTTTTTTACTATCATTTCGACAATGTTTTCTGGAAGGTTTACAAATACCCTATTTGTTCCCTAGAAAATATAGAAAAGTCTATATTTTGTGATGGATTCGAAAAAATATATTTCCGGGCGCTTACATTGCTAACACTGGCTAACTTTATAATTGTAATAAAATTCATGCACATGGACGTGCACGTTGGACATTTAATGCACATTAAAATTGATCTATGGTTTTTCTATTGTATACAAAATGGAGTCGATCATGCACCTTTCAGCAAATGTTCAATTTCATTTTTTAGAAAAATTTTGCCAAAGTAATTATAATAAAAATATAAACAATTGAAACTATTCTTATGAATAATATAAAATAATATAGACATAACCCCACTAAATGCTTGGCCAAAGTGAAAGCGCCGGCGCCAGCGCCGGGCGCCGAGCGCCGCCGCAACTTGACAACGGTTGGCGAGGCACGTCATGAACTCGAAATCTGCCACGCACTCGGGCTATGCGATGTATTATTTTTAAAAAATTATCTAATCACTTACCTACAAATGATACTTGATATTGTTAGTAATATAGAGGTCACCGAAGGTATTATGACATTAATTTCTGATTTTCGACATATGTTTCACTCACCTCTAAACAAACAAGGCAAACTAAGACAAATTATCGCGTAAACGATACACAGCATGCAATATTATTTGCAGGCTCGCAGGTTGTTAACTGTCAGGGTAACTTTAACAATAAAGTTTTAGAGTCACAGCAATGTTACCTCTGCATACTCTCCAACAATAAGTCATGCTTGCATATTCGATAGCAGTCAGAGGCATTGTTATTAAACACTTCGATATGAATCACACATAATCTTACATCTTAAATTTCAGTTTCAAAAACGTCAATATCGTAAACGTAACACGTTACGTTTAAAATACCTAAACTTCGTTGGAAGTTCAACGATCGCAAGCGTAGGGAAACGCAGCCTCATGTTCAATCCCCACCGCAAGGCTGGCCGCCCTTACGTTAAATACGGTGAACTAGGAGGACGCGGCGTGACGCACGACTTTCAGCAAGGTCGTTCGGTTGGAACATTGTAAATTTTATTGAACACGTTCTTAGCTATATTTCTTAGAAACGAATACTTCAATGACTATGGTTTTTTTGGAAAAGTTGTTCCAATAAAGAAGGAGATTTGCGGAAAGGTGCATGATCGACTCCATACGGTATACATAAATGTATGAATGTCTGTATGTTCGTTTTGTATATGTTCGTACGTAGTTTATTTTATTGAGTTAAAACTTTGATGATCTGTTATTCATGCGAACGAGAAAATTTCTGGAAAAAAAACTAGTACTTGTTTCCGACTTTGCCTAAGTATTTGTGAAATTGAACCGACCTACTGAACCGATTCTAAAAACTCTTTCTTTTATACAAAGCTATACTAACCTTGAGTAAAATGGGTCACTCACATTTTATCCGGCTTCTTCGAAATCTAACCGGAATCGAAATCATGTGTGGAACTATCAGTATCAGGACTACGATTGAAATCGACAGTAACCCATGTGTGTCCGTGCGAGCGAAGCTGCGAGCGAAGTGCTAATATTATTAAAATACTTTGAATTAAATTGATTTTCTTTAATGAACTTTTTAATGGTTACATAAAAAAAATATTTAGATGCACAAAAATGAAGCGCGAATGCCTGATGACATGTGCCAATTAAGCTCATGCGCGATACGTACGAATGGGCGGACAGACAAAAAGCGGTCGCAGCGGAGGCGCTACCGAACTTAATTGGACAGAGTTGTTATTGACATCGCGAACGCTCGAGTCTGCGCCCGTGCTGACGCCGTAACTGAAGGTCGCTGAGGCCGGATTCCATCGGAACCGAGACGATCGTTTTGATCTATTTCTGTCCTAAACCCATTTCTGGATAGGTGTGTGGCTCCTAAAAAAATGGCGTGCGTGTGCATTAAGGACGTAAATATGTACTTATATTTTTTTGTTGTGAATATTCAGATAGTAAAATATCGAACTTCAGTAATTCGTGTTTATAAATATATATTTATTACGACTCAATATCTTTCACGTACACGACATGTCTAATCACTTAAATGCATTGTATGTCTAACTGAATTAGATATTAAAACGCATGTGCAATGGACTGCTACTGTACAATAAAGCATATTGATGGTGTGTCATAAGCGCATCACTTGGAATAATTTCGAGCCATATAAACTTCATGGCCGTTTTATTGGCGCGCGTGTCCTGAAAATACATTCAGATCTGTTTTTCTAACTTTCATAAATAAGTGCATTTTTTTTTAGCATCTTCGCACAAAAAAGAAATTTTTATAGATGGAGTGATTGTCAGTGTGCAATTAAAACAGGTAATATGACGCTCCGTAGATTAATTAATTCGTATAACAATAAGTCACAAATTATAATAAGTATACACTCCTGTAACAGTACAAACAATAACATACAAATGGAATTGTTAAAATAAGCATTTCACCTAGAAAAGAAGCTTTTTATTATACAACCAAATCTTTGCAATGGATGGCTCTCCGTCTATATCAAATAATAACGGGATGTTACATCGGCCCATGCAACTTTATGACAAGCTGAAATCTGTTTTTCTTACCCGCTTAATGAGTTATAACTTTATAAATAATTCTTATTAGATTTTCCCTAATTTAAGAAAAACTGAAAAAGATGGATTGTGACTGCAATGTGTTAATTTGTCATCTTATCGCTGGGAAATTATTGTTTTAATTTTCGATCATATGCGAAATGGATAAGTGGTACTTTTTACTGTATCGGAAATAAAGAGTGAAGTAAGAAAACCCTTAATAAATTTCAGTGATTTAAAAAAATATTTATGTATAATGTTCACATAAGTGTTTAGTCCCTGGTTCGTTAATGATGTTGTAAAAAAATAACTGTATAGTACTTGGGTGTAGAGAACGGGGACGGCATCGAGAAATGGCTCATATTGGAAATATGCCGAAAAGGACGAAGAATGGTCTGTTTTGCTTGGAAAAAAATTCGTAGCTCATAGGCGCGCCACTACACTGGAAGTGAGCCGCTTAAATGCTATTGTTTGAGCAACCGAAACTTGTGAGTTCCATTTTGTGAAATGGGATGTATGGTCACAGCGCCATCTCTCGTGAAGTCTTGGTCTACCACAAAGTATATTGATGCAGACTGTTCGGTTAAATTAAAGCGATACTGTGGACACGAGTGCAACATGTTCTAGTCATTGTTCAAATGAACACATTGAAATACTACAGTAATACTAAACACATGAAATTTTAGCTATATGTTTATCGTACTTCGATTCTTTGAATTTTTCAAGCATTCACATTTTTTCTGATAAGTCATGTTATACTTCTCCGTATTTACTTCAATTTCATTAAATAATTACTAAAAATGGAAATGCACAAGTTGACAAAGTCGCATACGAAGGATACCTGTATAAAACAGATTCTGTACGAAAATCACCGATGACAGCGTTCCATAGACTATTAAGTGTCCTATACTCTCAGAGGAATTTTTTTTTGATGCTTAAAATAATAGCCGGTCGTGGGGCGGCGCGGCGCGTGGCGCGGCGCGCGCGCACGACCCGTCCTACGGGTTCTTCAGTCGATTACTCCTAAATAAAAATAAGACACTTGATGACCGCTATCAGTACCCGACTTTAAAATAAACCTTGTTCTCGCTCAATGTTTAAATTAAAGTCATACATGGATATATTGAGCTTTTAAGTTCGCAATCGTCATTTTTGAACAAGTCACTGAGTAACGAAAGTCTTACGTGTTCCGATCTTCGAGTAAGCGGGTAAATCAGTAGAAAAGTTATTACACTGCAGCGAATTAAGAGAAGAAACGGCAAAAAATTCTTCAGTAACGAAGCACACGCTAAGTCAGCTGCGTACTTAATAAGCAAATCGTTTGCAAACATTTTCCTATTTGTGCGAAAGGAGTTTGTATTTCATTTATTTCTTAATAAGCTACGCTCGCCCGCCGGTCCACCCTTTTAATTAAGTGCGGGAGAGCGGCGGCGCCACTTTGCATACCTATTTATTTTTAATCACGCGAATTTATTGTTTTTATTGTGCCCTTAACTAGGTATGGGAATCTACTCCATCCCTATCTGTGGACTATGTACAATTCTACATTTTATATAAAACACAAGCTTGACTGTTCGGAAGAGGTAATAGCAATTGAATTTGACTGTCGACCTTATAGTTTATGTACAATCAAAGGCATTGCTTTGGAAAGATATGTATGGCTTCGAATTTAAACTGTCCATAAAAACCGGCCAACTGTCAGTCGTACTTGTGCATGAAGGGTTCCGTACCACCAAGCAAAATTTAACACTAAACATTTGTTAATGAAAAACCAATAAATAAATTTAAGCCCCATCAAATATATATTAAAACGTGTTTCTTGTATGGGTATTCTTTTTTATTTTAAAGTCTAATTTGCTTATATTATTTACTGTAATAACGATCACAGTAATACACACTATGCGAAAATTGTGTCTACCTATTATGGTTCAAAAGACACAGCCCTGTGACAGACGGACGGACGGACGATGGACGGACACGAAGTCTTAATAATAGAGTTCCGTTGGCGTTCTTTGGATACGGAATACTATAAAGGAATTTATTGAACATCAATAAATGCCGACATTAAGCAGCCTGACTTTAAAATTCTCAAACTTTTTGAACCATAAAATATAGGTAGTGTTAAATATTTTCTAATAACTCTAAACATTTCTCCGAAGAAAAAAACATTTTAACAATGATCTTCTTAAGTGAGATTTTATTTTTTTTTTATTTACACTAAATTAATGTAGTGTAATAACATCAAAACAGTTGCAAGTTAAGGATGTCATCTAAAGAATTTCTACTTTACGAGAACTAATATTTTACGGTTAATAACAGTAATAACTACAAGATTAAAAACTGAAAAGGTTTTTTTATTTAAAGTATAATTTATTATCTGTAAAGAGGAATATACAGTATTGTAACTTTTTATTTATACCGAAGTTCACGAATTGGCGCATAAAAGGATAAGTCCAATACTTCCTATATTTTACTGAAGTGAAATATTCTTTTCTGATGTAGATGTACAGGCATGTGTTTGCGTTATTAATTGTAAAGAGGATATTTTTATTTACATTGTATTCAGCGCACATACACTTTACGTTTTGCATTTACGTCATTTCGTGCTGAGCGGGTGTCGCACTGGATGGAGTATCTCTCTCTCGTCGTCTAAAATGCAAAAGCAACTGAAGCGCATGACATGTTTTAAGTGGGGAGTGAACTTTGCGGCTTATAGTAGGCCACGACTTCCATCGCTTATAATATTTTTCATTTCCCGTTTTAAATAACGGAGATAACGATGTTCTTTTAGATTAAATTAATAGGATGCGAAACTTTTAGTTTTTTTTTTTAATTATTTCGCCACATTGCGAATCATTAAGTACCATTAAGGTTCAATATAAATTACTGTTGCAATAATGCTTAGTTACGCATTTAATTATGTGACGGTAGGAAATGAATTTTATGAAAATAGGTGACTTAAAATTTTAATGAGTTGCGGCTATTGAACATGTGTCTTAAAAAAAAAAAAGGTAGAAATAAGCCCAAATTCTTCCAAACTGGTAGTTGTAAACAATTTTTTTTTATATTATATCATTATGCTCAATTCAAATAACTTATATTTTGGACACAATTTTAATATAACAGGAAATAAATTATTATCATAAAAACAATTTTAATCGTCACAGGAGATGAAATAAGATAGGAAGTGAGAAAGAGAAGAAAAAAGAAAAATAGACACAGAAAAAGAGTAGAACTTTAAAAAGTATAGGAATCAATGTCCAAAGATGACATTTTCATGAACATGATTCCAAAAATTACATAATTTAATCGACAAGCTCACGTAAACCGAATTGGTGGCGATGAAAGTTCAACAACCACCTCCCAAAGATGAAAAATAGAACTTAAGGATAAAGTGAGTTCTCTTCCGAGGCCAACGCACTGCCGTGCCGTCAGATCGGGCCGATTGTTGAACTTATTAATGCGTGATTGCTACAAAGGTACGAGTCGCGAGTACGAGAGAAGAGATACGCCCCTGTCGAAATAAGTTTTTAAAAGTTGCCTTTAAGTAATCGTAGAACATTCGACACAGCGACGTAGTTTGAGAAGGTTCCCGGTTTGATGACTTGTTTATCAAGTATTCTGGAGACGCAAAAAGAGGAATCCCGCGGCATCAGCGGTCCATTCAGGAATTTGTTGACAAGCAATTAAGGGCGGTCAACTCACCTCTTGCAAAGACAGTGGTAGGTTTGGCTCGTAACCGAAATTGGTATTACGCAAAAAGAAAACGTGGATAAGTAGTTTATTTCTTTTACGCACAGTACTTATTCTTGTTTGCAATAAATAAATATAATAACAATATCATGACTAATGAACTATCATAGATAAAGCATAACAAAACATGATTTACACAAACTGTTAGTAGCTTGTACTTAAATCCGTCATATAAAAATATTTTTCCTTTTAAGGTGTTTATTATGTAAAATACTATTCCTTCATAATGAATTTGAAAGTTTTAAGCGATATTTTTTTGTCATTTAGTTTATTACAATAAATAGTAAACTTTGTACGTGTCCCTTCAATTGATATCCGCTGACAGCCCTGGACGGGGCGTGAACAAGAAGTATTTGGCGACTGCACAAAAATATTTTCATTCATTAAAGTGGGCGCGCGGACGGACGGCGGGCCAGGGCTGTCGCGGGCCGGCCCGTGACGTCACGCGGCACGAGCCTCGTTAGGGTCTCGAAGTAGCCTCACGCGATAAAAACTCGATCGGCTCTCAGCTCTTTATTTTTATTGTTATGTTCTGAGTGTCCCTTTTATTACTTTACAATTTCCCGTTTCAAGAATCGGTGTAGGTTAATAATTTTTACAAGAAAAAAATCTTTGAAAGCCTAAAATAACTAGTTGCCAAAAGGATATTAAATGTGATATCATCTTAACTCAATACTTCACGTTTTGTATGCATGTTCATTTTTTTTTGGATACTTTGCTAGCATCGACTCAAACGCAATTAATAATTTTTGAAACTTTTTTTTGTTGAAAAGTGAATCAACACTTTTTAATGATTGAATAATTAAACATTGTAATTGGCTTAGGTTTTGCTATTGTCTTAATCCACGTAAGACAATTGTTAATATAATCGGCCAGTCGTTCTCCTTTTATATATCCTTACCGATCTGCTGTGAAAGTGGAATTTTCCGAAAGCCTTTTAAAAATCCTAGTGTCTCTACATTTTAATCTGATGTGTAACCAACCACCCTTGCACTCGTAATCTCACCGGCCGAGTAAGCGTGAGTAACTTAACTATAAGTTGCATTTTATTAACAAACCACTAAACGGATTTTAATTAAAAAAAAAGTAAATATACGCAACAGTGATAAAAGTGATATATCCAAATTGAATTGTCACATTATTGAAAAACATCACAAAATTCGTGAAAATTGGATGATTGTTATAGACGTGGCGATTTAAGAATATTTTTTTCTGAAGGATAGTATATTTCAAGTTATTTAAAAATAAACCTGGAGATCCATCTTAATAAAATAAAGTTAAGAGATTTAAATCGGGTAAGCTACTTCCGCGAAATCATGTTAAATAAATCCATGCGCTATCACTATAGAAGGCCTTTTTTTTGAAAATGATCAATAACTCTATTTAAATATATGATGTATATTTAATTAATGCGGGATTACATTTAAACTTATCACTTCAAAGTTCGTTATTTCATGTGAGAAATTGAATTCCGTATTTTGATTAAAATTGTTTTCTCAAATTTCTTTCTTTCTATACTTCTTGTCTTTATCTTTAACTATTGAGATAGTTTATTTACTTGTCAATACGTAATCAATAATACTGTAATTTCAATTATTAGTATATTCGGAAGAAACAAAGTTGAAAAAATATACAATACGTAGTTATCGTTTCAAATGGTGGAATGTTAGTGGCGGCTGGATTGCAGTACAAAGTCAACGGACCAAGACCGGGTTCGGTTTTGAATACGGGCGAATTAACCAATGAGTTTTCAATTTAAGTCAAATTTAATAACTTGTCCTAACCTAACTATTAATTGGAGTGTTGTTTTTTTCAAATAAATTTGACTCCACAGATACTGGCTCCGTGCCTTTTTTTGATTTCTATGCGATCATTTTTAATAACATACTTGTTACAAGTATCACAGGTTTTATCTACGCGCAACATCTTATTCTGTGTGTGAAGAAAATATCAGGTTAGGTTAGACAACGACGACGTTCAGAAACAACGGCTTCTTGACGCCCTCATCGCATTTGGTGATGACCGTCATCATCGGCCTCCGGTCCGCACGGGGCCAGTGAGATGGGCCTAAGGTCTTTTTCTTAAAACTATTTTTTTTACAAGCGGGCATGTTTCAGGAGCGGGGTGGTTTAAATTTGACCCAATTCGGAAAGTATCGTAGATATAGTTCTGTTTACGCCATTTTCCCTCCTTTTTTATTAAGGTTTTCCCCCATAGACAAAAGTCAACTGACAGATGCGGAACGAGGGGTCACATACGCGAGACGTCATCCGCTCGTTAGCCGGCTGTCACTGAAAGTGCTTTTCTCTCATGAGCGGACGAGGGAAAAACGGGAAACGCGGGACAGTGCGGGATCGACTCGGTTTTCATACAAAATAACCATCAGCAGGAGTGAAAAACAACAACAACAAACACAACAGGGCCACTAGATGACCGCGGCTGGCGCGGCCCGGACACATGGGAGGAAAGGCGTCGGAAGGGTGAGTCCCCGAACTGACTATTCCTCAAGACTGTCCGGCACGTACAATTTCCTTTTGTATATGGTACATTTTCCACAAATAAAGCATTTTTTTGGAATTTTGGAAAACTGTTCGTTACCTATTTCATTACACTATAAGGCAATTATTTGAATATTTTTACGAGAACAAGAAAAAAATGAAACTATCCATATAATCTGACAGCTGTTTGGTAACAAACAGAAAGCGTCCTCGAGATTAATTCGTTTCACCGTTGCCTTTCCCATAATTTAACGTTAATAGGTTACTTTTCCATATCAAATTGTCTATTTGATATTCTTTGATTTATCGCAATAAATATAAATTGAAATTGTTTATAATTGTAATTTACTCTATTTTTGGTTTCATGCATGTTAGAATGACAATAATTCATTTTACAAATGAAGACGTGCCACGTTGTAATCTGCAAGACAACTGTCCTCTTAAACTAAAAAGGTTTGCTACACCAAAGAAAAAAAAAGTTTGAGGAGATTTTTTTGTGTACTTGAAAAAAGTGAAGAATATAGAAGCATACCCTATATATGTATTACTATTCTTACAATTTGTCTTTATTGTTGTACAATTTGGCTATAGTTTGTTTGCTAATATGTATGATTACAGATAAGATACAAAATAGTTGTTATAAAAATAAACACTAGGAAATATTTACATGGTTTTTTTGTGTTTATTTGTTTAATAACAATTTTGTTAGTTGGTCTATTTTAAAGCTGCCCTATAGACGCCAGTACAACACTTAATATTTTAATTAATGTGCATCAATTATAATATATAAAAAAGGCAATCGTTAATTTTCAAATATTATTACTTATTCAGACAACATCATCGTTTCGCACTCGTCAGTCAGACTAATGGTCGATTAGTAAGGTGCAGATCTCTTTTGATAAATGTTCCTTGGTTAATTTATAAGTTACTATCTTTCGCTCGTAGCTCGGCCTGCGTGGATATATAATGAAAATGTTCTCTATTTTTTATATCGACCGGGCATGCTGCCGTTTATAATCCCAATCTCGGTTCCGCTCTTGATTTTGATCCTGATCCCGCTCTTGAGCTCAATTCCGAATTCGACTTAGATGCTAGTTCTGTCTTTGCTACGTTCATGCGAGTGAAGCCCCGAACAAAAGCTATTATTTTTATAAATCAAGACTTACGTCTCATTTTGATGTATAAGCTGTAATATTATAGCTCAGAATAAGTGAAGTTTCAAGAAAATCTATGAAGTAGTTTTTATGTGAAAGCTTAACAAACGTTCATGCATACGTCCCCATCAACTTTGGCATTATGAATGCCAAAGTTGATGGGGACGTATGAATGCCAAAGTTGATGCTTCTAATCATCAATATCAAAATTTATTGTAAAATGATAACAAAATAAAAAAGATTTTCTTTTTTTTATTTATCGTTACTTATGTAATAAGTAAATCTTGAAGACCTTTATTTTTTCAAACAATTAATTCAAATCGGAATTTTTATTTTAAATTCAATTATCGAGAAGTACATTTAAAACTTTATCCGAATAATAGAGTTTCGAGATAAATTTAAGATTATTTATTTTTGAATACCCGAATAAACTCTCTGACATGCGAAACTCTCGTAGTCTGTCTACGCACCGCTTTATATTTGTAGTATTCATGCGACTCGACCGAAAAAAGCTAGTAACGATATCGTTTTCTTTTTGGTGGAATGGCGGGTAAGTAGTTGATTTAATTATTAATAATATTGTGCAATTGCTGAAAAAAGTGAGTGGCTCTGGCGATAATAGTTGTATTTTCAAGGTAATTTTTGTTTAAGTAAGTGAGTAATTAAAGTACTTCATAGTGATGTATCTAAATAGAATAGATGTACGTAATCTTAATATTACAAACGCCTATTAAATTGCGCGTAAGTATAAACTATTTAAGTTTCCTAGAAAGTTGCGTTTCTTGTAGCCATCGTTTCAATAGTTGATACTTTAAATGCAGGTTTAATAAATACTCTTTGTTAGAAATATATCATTTTTAAAAGAAATCTCTTAATACGCAATCGTATTAGGTAATTATTTGAAATTCTAAAAAGACCTATTTTTTTCCCATATTGCTAAAGAATTCGAGGAAGAAACAGAAGAAAATTAAGATATGATCTGTCCAAGCACTTCTTGTTGATATGTCGACATAGAAAATTTAGGAAACAGTGCACTTTAACGTTGCAGTAAAGACACGTATACACAACTTAAAAAAAGCTCTACGTCGGCAGAGGTCATTTACTTAAAGCTCAACGAATAACCCGCGGTATCATCGACGGCGGAATAATGCATTACACGAGTTGGTGTCCATTAAAACGTTTAAAACAATAATCCGCATCGACCCGACTGCAACGAGACACCCGCCGAGTGGGGTTTTATTGGTGGACGCGGCGAGGCGGAGTCGCGCGCTATGATAATTGAATTTTGTTAACGGCGTCGTTAGCCGTCCGGCTTAACTGCGAGAAAATTAATTCTCGTTTCTTCGAATTGTTTGATCTGGACGATTGGCCGCCCCGGCTCCGGCGTTTACAACTGCCATTATATGGGAGTAAGATGGTCGTTTCGGTTGTCGCGTTCGTTGACTGAACGCGGCCCCGAATAAAAATGTCGGTTCCGATCAACATTTTTATGAAAGTACGGTCTTCTCGGCACTGTGCTCAGCATCCGCTTTGGGATTTTCATTGGTATTGGGAAAAAAATATGTAGCATTTTTGAAATAACAAACCGTCCACGAGCCGAATTCAGCCAGGTGCTTACCATTTTTAACGTATTGAAAGGATTCATATACATATATATGAATATTTATGCGTTCTCTGCAGAAATAGTCGTCTAAAATGTAATTATATATTTATATTTTTTTATTTCGCTACCATCCACCTACATTTCTTTCTTTAACCTATATATATATATATATATATATATATATATATATATATATATATATATATCTTTTACATTATCCATCATATGCAATATTATACAATACATTAATTACATTCCAACTATTTATTTTACATTCATACTGTACATCATTACTTTTATTTGCTATATGTTTCCATAAACCTTTTATGTTTTTCAATCATTTATTTTCCTACTTTTTTTTAATAATCAATTTACAGAAGCCTATAAACTTTTCTCATTTTCCCTGAACTTTGAATATTTCCGGGAAGCATCGCCTTACGATCTAAAGACCTTTCTCCATATCTGAAAGCCTTGTTAACCATCATAACATAATATTTGAATACAACATTTCAACTAAGCACGTCAAAGACGCGAGACACTCGTGTACCTAATTCGTTTGACGGTCAAGGTTTCGGGGCGAGTGTAGCCCATCAACTGAGCTTAAAAGTGCGTGTCTGACTTAGGGATGTTTATATTTTAATTTTTTTGTACATAATTATTTTACTACAATTATAAATAATATATAGTACAACATAAAATATTTCAAGTTTTTTTTTTACTTACTCAACACAAAGTAAGTATAAGATACAATGCACAATTTGTAAAATAATTTTGGGGTCCGATAGTATAAAATAATTTAAATATTTCTTTGTTAAGTTCTAATATCTATATCGGTCTCAAATGGAATAATTGAACCAAAAACGCCTAAACGTTGTCTTTCTTTATGAACGCTTTAGCAAAGCATCAAACCATTGTTTCCGACACACCACTGAACACATCATAACTCATGGTCAATATTAACACGCGCGTTTAATTAGCGTCATTAATTAATCATTAAGCGGTTCACATCACGGAATAAAATTAATTGATATCGAATTGATAAAGGAAATATGACTATAATAACTGGGTTCAAAACGAGCTTTTGATACGGGACGGCGGAACTTCAAAAGGAAAAAAAAAAGATACAAGGTAATTAGCAAAGTAGACACGGCAAAGGCGGCGGCCGGCGCTATCGGAGCGTCGCTAATGTAGCTGGTGATTGATTATTACCCGCAGTTAATGCGCCGAGAGCCCTCTTAAGGGATTTTGTCTTTAGATCAGGATGGCCGTTCGTTTAGGTCTAGGCATTTGTATTGGCATTTTAGGAAAAAAAAAATTCGCAGTTTAATTGCGGTGCGCTGCGAAAATAATCGTCGTTTTGGAATATCGATCCGTTTTCTCTTTTAGTTTTATACAAATAGGTGTAATTGAAAATAAATTTGATGCATCGGCAATAAAAGATGCTCGTAGGATGGAACATTATGTCAAGGATGAGGTTGGTTAATGCTTCGTTATTAATTATTTTCAACGTAATATTTTAACGTATGTACAATTCTAATTATTAATTACCAATTAATTTTACTGTTTTGCAGTTTATTTCAATAAAAAAGGCTATTAGTTCATATAAGTCTTTTTGAATTGTTTGTTATATAACAAATATTAAGCTCAGAAGAGGAGAAAAAAATGCAATTTGACTGTGAGTTAAGACCATATTATTATTAGATGAAAATTAAAGCTATGAATTTATATTAATATTTTTATAAAATTATTATTACTATTATTAAGTCTACTAAACTTAGAGTTGAAGACAAAGTGACGATATTTACTTATTTACTTATTATTGCTAACTTCACAAAGTTTGGAATTGCTCTATATATATATATAAGACGAATACCACGTATTTGACTCCATATGAATTTCAAGAATTTGATTTAAGATGATGTTGGCACAGACGTCTTTGCCTCTTGGAGTACTGTCAAATACTGACTTACGTGACTATACGCCGCGGTGATTTAATTGTGCCTATTGACAGATAAAAATAGTGGTCATCTTAAAAACTTGTGGACAAATTTTATTAAAAATAATTGTTGTTGACTTTATTCACTATTGTGATTTTCACCAATAAGTCAGAAAATATATACTCTATAGAAAAATTCAGTAAAACCCCTTTAACAGGCTTTTAAATGTTTCTCCGATGCCATTCCACACAAAGATATACATCATCATCACCATATCCCGTCAAATCCCGATACAACAAAGGGAGCGTAATTATGGGGAGTGAAGGAAGTGTAAAGCCAGTCGGTATTCGTACAACCTTTACCTAGAAACTGGGGTCAGGATATAACACATACTATGATGTGTCAATAAATACAGTAGGAAGAGGCAAGTTGCTTCCGTTTGTCTTCCGTTCTCCGTTTTCTTCGCTTGGTGTAGAACTTTCAGTGTTTGTTTCTAGAAGTTAGTGTGGTTCATTCGCAATCATTTTGTTTCTACATTGCTCTATGCTAAAGGGGCCTATTTCGTTTGGTCCCTGTTGTGTTAACTCATATGTAGTCTAAGGAATCCTTTCTTAAATTTATTTCCTCAGTTAATGTTTCATACATAATTTTCTTTACTTAATATAAACTTTCGGTAGTACTGAGAGTGGGAAGAGTTCATCCCAGCCTTTCTAATCTCTATAATGCATATGTATATACAAAAAATCTGAAATAAATTTGTTTCTCCCGTTAATCTTTTGTTCTTCATTTGGTGCACAGCTTTCAGTTTCCACTTCTGGGAGTAATTATACTTCATCAACAGTCTTTTTAATTTCTGTTTTGTTCCGAGCTAATGTACCTCCTAGTTCCTATTGTGATAACTTCAGTCTTATAGAAGCGAGTCTTCCCATGTACAAATAGGGCGTCCAACTCTTATATTTGTTGTAGCATATCTTAGTATATGGGGTTTATCGTTTCTTAAAAGATGATTGTATTATCGTATTCTTTAGACCTTGATGATTTTGGTGATAATATTTTTTTGAGGTTTTATTGTGTTTTCTGTCTAGGTTCATTTTTTGTTTGTAGCATGGCTGACAGCCATGCTACAAACCTTTCTCTTTCTTTTATATTATCTTAGTCTTGTTCTATTTGATATGGTTAGTGCTACCACATTCAAAGCGTATATCATGGTGGGATAGGTCACCATTTTGTAAATAAACTTCGCAATTTTTCAGTGCATTTTGATCTTTTTAATGAAGAGAATAAGACCTTTAGCATTGCCGATTGCTTGTTTTCATCTTGCCTTTATCATGTCGCCTCCACTCAACTCTGAGGTCAGGTACGTACCCAGATATTTAATTGTGTCTACGGGAGTTATTAGGACTCAATTTATTTTCTATATCTGTTTGCCTGTGCTCTCGTTGATTAGATCTCTGACTAACATTTTGGTCTTGGTTTCATTTAATTTTAAGCACGGTGATATTGAGAGTTCTTTTAACTTCTTCATTATATTAGCAAAAACTTTGGAGCTATAGCCTATAATAATAATGTCGTCTGCGAATGATAACATAACGGCTACTAATAACACTGATAACACTGACTAACTGTCCTAGAATTCTTAAGATGTTGTCTAGTACAATAGTAAAAAGCCGAGGTGAGATTTAGGGATGTTTTGAGTTTTTTGTCCAAACTATGGGATTGACGTGTGTTCTCTGAGACGAACCATGATTCTGTTGGCTAAAGTAGTATTGACTTTTGTTTTCAGAATGTCATATAGAGCACAAAGGTCTACCGAATCAAACGCTTTTTCTATATCAAGTTTCAGTACACATACGGACTTACCTGCCTTCCATTTTTCATCCAAAATTCGTTGAACTACAAATATATAATCGTCCGCGATGTGTACCTCATAATAGCTGCTTAATAATTGCTGGTTTCTTATTTCGATTTCTTCATCTAAAAAGTTTTAAGAGGGAGGAGACATAAACTCTGTAGTCTACATTTCAGACTGATATCTTCTTAAAACATTAATTTCGCAAAATGATGGACAAATGCTACTCCTATTTTTTTTTCTAATTTTCGTACATAGTTACACATTTAAAAATAGTAGGCGGTTGACGTAAAAAACCTGCTTGTATAATTTTATTATAACCGACGATAAGTTTGTGAAATATAACAAAACAGATGGAAATGAAGAATTTTTAAAATTTTTGGCCTTCAATCTTGTCCACGGAATCCCAATAACGATGCTCACGCTCTAAATCAACAATCTTACGGCAGCTTCGAAAAACACAAAACTCGTCGTCGCTTTATCGGATCAGCTCCGATAGATCGGTCGTTCGAATGCGCATGCGCGGCGGCACCGGCTGTTCTCGAAATTAACGCATAAACGAATTAAAATCGCGATGCAACTAATGAAGATAACAGGCGAACGGAGTCCGACAGCACCCTGACGGTCGGCGGTCTCGATAAGCCTTCATTACTGCGATAGGGCCCGGGCCATTTAAAACGCCGCGTACGCATTCACGACGTAGGGCCGCTGCAGTATGGATAAGACGTGGACGCTGTGGAAACATAATACCCCTACCAGTGTAGTAGATCACTCCATATAACTTTTTTATAAGTGTATTTGATATACATTATTTTATTTAATAAAGCGTAGAATTCGAAAGACCAATGACACAATCTTATGCAGCGATGGGTTTTCTTTAGATTGTATAAAGAGTAATCATAACGAAATTGTAATAACGTATGGACCTCCAGCGAACTGTGAAAATAAAAAGAAATAATAACGCTTAAAAAAATCGGTGCTATTTCATATTCAATGCCAAAATAAGTTATTAATATAAGTAAAATTGAGATCCACTATTCAATTAGAATCATGTGTTACATACAATGTAATGTCCTATTATAGTCCAATCATATGTAATTATAGCTTTTACATTATTTATACGTTAATTACATACTTGATAATTTTTTTTGCAGATATTATTTGGAAATAGTAATAATACAATTATTTGTCCTTTAAAAAAAAACTTATATTCCATGACTTAAAAAGATTTGATATGTCTATAAATTGAATATGAATCGAATAACATTAAACAATATAATGTCCTATTATACTCGTATCATATATAATTATAGCTTTTTCATTATTTATACGCTAATTACATACTTGATATTTTTTTTTTGAGATATTATTTGGAGCTAGTATCTACATATTTATTTGTCCTTTAAAAAAAAGAAAACTTATATTCGAGGTTTTAAAAAGATTTAATACATCTATAAATTGAATATGAATCGAAAATATTAAAACTTTCAAAGTCAACTTATGCCTTTTTGGCCTTTTTTTCCTCCTTCCTCCGTTCTTCCTCCATGAAGTTTAATGTAGTTTTAACCATTGTCTTATAATAATTAAATGTTTATAAGACATTTTAAATCACTGTCAAAATTATCTTAGAAATATTGAGTATAAAATAACAAGTAAAGACTGTTTAGTTGTTATTTTATTATAGTTTATTTTTAACCCCTTCCCCCCCTATTTCTTTGATATTTCGACATTTTAATGGTTTGTATTCTCTGCCATTAGAAAAAATGTAACAACGTAGTTTTTCCGAAAAAAATTTTTTTTTTTTGTCACAGAAAATTTTGTTTTTATTTTGAAAAATTCACCTTTACTCAAACAGAACAAATCAACGTCTTTAAAAATATCTTGACGCCATTTTGACACTCTGTGACACAAAAACGGCTGGTACATCTGTCGAAGGCTAACAGACACATCTACTGTACAATGAATGAGGGATATGCTTATTGCTGCTATTTCATTTCATATCAAAAATATCAACCAAAATTTCGAAACTTATTGATCGATATAAAATATAGAAAAGCAAACTTTTATGAAAATTTTGTCTTTTTTTGATGTACACTATCGCTATCGCATTAAAATGGAACCTCAAAAAAATTTTTATTTTTTCAATTTGTGTTATTATTGTAAATGAGTTGGAATCTGCTTAATTTTCTTAGAAATTAACTAGACAGTTAGAATTTCGCACAGTGTTTCAACTCCACCCACAACAGGAGTCAAAATAAATGTGTTTATAACGAGATTGTGGTAACACCTCCAAAGTTTGGGGAACCTTTTTGGAATAGTTAAAAAAAAAATTAGCTGTTTTGCAAAAACTCTTTTTATGAATATTTACTGTTCTCTTTAGAGTCAACATTTCGAAAGTATACTATATAAGATCCACCTTTAATTATATTTTTATTTATATATGATTTAATAATAAAAAAAAAAGAATTGTGGTTCTAGTCGTCCACAATCGGTTCACATGTTGCGGCCGATCAGACCTGAGTGAATTGGAATTGTTGGTGAAATAAACTCAGCACGTTGAATATTCCTTGATCTTAAACCAAATCTAAGTCATAAGGTCCCTGAACCTAAAAATTGTTAAGAAACTGCTCCATAACCCTTATAAATGTATACATACAAAGATTGGCAAAGGTTTTTATTATAACATAATGTTGAAACTTTAAAAAAAATTTTGGCACGATTATGACGTTTTTCACAAAATTTACTTTACTTTTCAATTTTCAGTAAAGGGATAAATATTCAAATACTATTCGATCTAATGAATGAGTCATTTATGGAATACGTTCGACACGTTACTGAAAGGGATTAAAAAGCAGTTCGAATAATTATGTAACTTTTTTTACGGGCAGAAATAGGCACTATGAAGCTTTGACAAAACAGATTTTTTTATTTATTGGTACATATCGACAAACATTTACGTATGTAAATTTATATCACTATAAGATTTGCTTATTATATGATATGTGTTTATTAATACAAGTTTATTATTAAATATAACATGCAGATTTAAGATATGACAAACAATGCAAAAGCCTGCCAAGTGCAAGTCGGACTCGTACACGAAGGGTTCTGTATCACAGCACTGTATTGAACACTTCATACTTTTTAAAAATGTTGTGAAACAAGAACAAATATTAAGATTGAACAAAAGACGCCGAAAAAACGTTTCTTATATGGCGACTCCCTTTTAATTTACAACTATATTTTATTTTTATTATTTATTTTCATAGCGCCTATAGTTATGCACACTATGTTAACATTTTAAGCGTTAACTTGTTACTATTATTAAAAAGCAATAAATGCCAAAAAAAAAGTTTCTTTTATGGGTCCTCGTTTAGTTTTTAATTTAAATTTTAATTTATTATTTGTTGTTATGGATTAAATTACGAATGTGGTTTCAAATAGTGTGTGTTCTCCGCGGCGCGGCAGGTACTACTATGTGTTTATCCATTGCAACATTCCCACGCCACTCGGGAGAATTTGCTCATTATGCTCCAAATATTTCTCATCGAAAAGGTTGCGAAACTTCATAAAGGTTTGGAATCAGATCCATAAACTTTATGGATCTGATTCCAAAATTGAAAACGAGCGTCTAATGCTGTTTAATTTTGGAATTAGAGCTTATAGTCAGGACAAGGTCAAGAAGTTAAATGCCACATCAAGAATAATGTTGACATCGTTCAATGGGAGGACATCAACGACGCGGTGACATTATTGTAGAGTTGTACCAGTGGCCGATCCTCTTACTGATTGGTGGTTGAACCCATGAACTGATCAAAATAATATATAGTGAAATGATTTTGGCCAAAATATTAAAATTTCTTATCACAAATATGTGTTTTTCTGTTTTCACTATTTTTTAATATAAGTAGAAAATATTATATCATGCATAAAATTAGAGCTAAAATTGTCTTATGTAATTAATGAATGGCTCCTAAAACCTGAAGACACAACATTTAACATCATATGATATAGTAAAATATCAAATAATATAGAACATATCTTTTATCATTGGAAAAATACACGAAAAATGCGTATTCTAACATAAAACACTTTGCATAAATGGAAATATGTACAGCTTCTTCAACAATGTCCCTCGAGCAATGGAAACATTCCTTAAAAGGTTGTTTTTGTTATAAATCAACTCTGAGAATGCACAACACTTGCCTTTTTGTCAAGGTAGTGTGTGTGGCGTGCGCGCACGCTGTGCGGTGTGTGCGTGTCGCGCGACTCATGCGCTTGCAGGTGATTTAAGCGCACCGAAACGGTCAAGGTTCACTGTGGGGACGTTACATATGTCGATAGTTTTCTAATAGAAATTAAAATATCGATACATCATCGATGAAAAACGTCCATTAAGCGAGGTACCGGGTTGAATAATTATTAGATACTATTTATTTTAAGCAATAACAGGGTTCCAACGAATTACGTGTGAATGTTAGTGCGCTTAGGTATGTTAGTGGTTGTAAACTAAGAACTTACTTACAATGAAAGGATAAGTTAAAATCAACAGTGAGAGAAGCGAAATATATTGTTCTGTAATACAGTCGCCAAAAACAAAAATTTATTATAAGAAATCGTATTGATTAAAACGAAAAAAATGTATATCCAGGGCAAATTACAATTGAAACCAATAAAAATTTACGATTTTTTTTTTCTGGTAAACAAAGTTTTCAATAGATATGCTAAATTGTGTGACAAAGGGAAAACATTATGTAAAATGCAGTATTTGAAATAAAATATTTATATATGAAAAAAATAATATAAAATTTGAGATCATATATTGTAGAAACCCAAATGACGGCAATGAATCACTGTTTTCATATTGTATACGTAACACGCCCAAAAACTTTTATGCCTAGAATTCGGTGTGTATGAATAAGATTATTTTACTCACTAATTATTGCTGCTGTGCAAAAAACATTTAGTTCAGGTAAAGAATATTTTTTTTTTTCACGTCTAATCTCATCAGTCAAATATTACGATTTTTTTAATCTGAATTGTGTTCTCATCTGCAATATTTTTTCAACTACTATGTCGCGTGCCTTGGGACAACTTATCATTACCTAAGTTTATTATTTCCTTGAGTTTCTATTTATATACGTGAGTAGGAACTCTAGACACGGGTGTCCAGGGTTCTTACTCCACCAAAGTTGGGCGATTTTTAAAAAATGTTTACTATATAGCAAAATTTTCTTAAAAACATAGCCGATGATATTTTATCGATAACAACAATCGGAGGGCGGCACTAGCGGCGAGGAGCGTGCCGCGCCGCGCCGGTAGCGGCCGCAGCTGCCGAGGCCCGCCCGCCGCGTCAACTCCTGCACTTGCATTGAGAAACGACGGTGAAATTACTATAAAAGTTATTATTATCCGAGACATTTTTTTTTTGGTTTAATTCGACATCTAATACCAATAATATGCATATTTAAAAGAAAATCGTAATTATTTGCACATTTTAACACGGCTTCTGTTTGCGTATACTCATATGATACAATCTCACTTAGTTTGAAATTGTGTTAACAGAATAGGGCAATCTTTATTTCATGGATTTAGGAGCAGAAAAGCACTTTAACCTGTTTTCTTGTCTCTGTAGAGAAAAAATTAATGGAATTTCTCAGGATTGATGTTATTGTCGTTTGTATTGCAATAAACAGTTTTTGAAGGTGACAAAATTAATATTCATTGAATTGTCTATGCAATGGTATGCAGATTTTCCTATTGTCTTGTACTAACGAGGGTATAGCAATAGAGAAAGTTGTTGACAAGACGCGAAGAAAATTTTTCGATAGTATGCACTATCAAATGTTACGCGTTGAGTCGTGCAAAACGAGTTTTCGTTATAATTTCCTTTTTTTTCTTCTCTTTAATCCTATGTAATATTTTACAATAACCGAAAGCTTTATTAAACCTCATTAGTTAGTTAACACAATGATGTGGTACTACTTAATTTTGTTAAGTTTGATAACCATGATTTCGTCATTTCTTTAAAAATAACTTTATCTCTCGACCTTCACATGTTTAATTTGAAATGTAACTTATCATTAAATAAATCACACTCAAATTATTATAATTTCATCTCAAAATTGTCATAAATCAATCACTTTAATTGTCTGTTTGTCGTGTTCTGTTTATACCTCATATTCACAATGAATATGTGATGGACTAGTTGGCGTGAATAAATTGAAATAAAGTAGAAGAACATTGGGTGAATAGTTGAATACTTTTTTTTTACAGAATATTTATTTAAAAAATGTACAGAACGAAACCTGACAAAAACTGACGTGTTAATAAAATTAGATTACTTTTACTTGTCAACCCTAAATGACATACAATAAGAATCAAACACAGATGTTAATTAAACCTTCCGTTAGCTCTTTATAACCACCTAACAAAACTTGTAATGAAAAATGGACATTATTTTTTTATATGGAATTCGGATCCTCACATTTCGAAATAACAAATATGAATGTCTAGGAATTTTTATACACATTTGAATCAATTTGGAGCGATAGTAGCTTAGTGATGGCTAAAAAAGCAGTCAAATTGACTAATAAATGTTTTAACGTGAATCCAATCAGAACCCCGTGACACGAAGAGCACGTTAAGCCTACGGTCTCGACATTACCTTTCGCATTGAGGACAACGTTTGTGAACAGCGCCCTGCTTTTCAAACCGAAAAATCAAAGTGACTACGAAGACTATTTAATGCAGAACCGTTGATTGCAGTTTTTTTTTTATTTAATGATCTACTTTACACCGACAGTGTATATATATGAACCTTACAGCAAATGAGTGAAAAACATATTTACAAAAACGATTAGTCCAAATCCCTGAAGATTGTCTCTTACGTGTGGTCATCTCGGAGCGGTCTCAACATGTTATTATTTGTCTCATAAATTTCGACTCGATAGCTTAATCTGGGGCCACGTGTCTCAGCTTTGCGGAGGTATCCATAAATAATCGAGAATGAGGACATATAAGGACAGGTCCTTTTTGTGCTTATTCTCGTAATTTTCAACGATCCTTTTGCGGAGTTCCTCCTGGGCTTGCGGCTAAATCGCATCCTTTACGATGTATAATTTCTTTGCCGTATCGATTACGGACAATTATTACGTCGCGGCAATAAATCGCCTATCGAATTTTTCCTTTAGATGTTATACTGCATCGATTCAAAATACATTCAAGAGATAATAATTTAACCGTCGCCACGATCGATGCATCTGTGCCGGAAGGTATCGATGCAGATCTTTCTGTTAACACGCCATATCTTCGAATAAGAAATGTTTGGTACTCTTTATAAATGGGTCGTAAAGTTGTTCTAAAGTATACACTAATTAATAGCGCATAATGATACAGTAATAATCCTGTCACAAAGAGATGATACCTATTTTAAAAAGATGTAGAAAAGGGATATACAAAATTTATGTTAAAAATCACCAATTTCAGTTTTCAGGCATTTACATTCAGAATGCAACGTATATGACTGTTCTGGTGGTACTATTTTCATTTATATCCATGCCAGGTTTTATGGCTCAAAGTGTAGTGCTATTCATTTTTTTTTTATAATTATTCTACGATCTTCAAGGATTCTAATAATATTACACGTTTCCGTAGGCAAAGTTTTCTTTGAACAACTTATCTTATTTTGCTTTGAAACGGAATACGGTTGTATGTCATTACGAAGAATAATCTTTGCCAAAGGAATTCCAGTATTACAATTTGCATGCTTGACAAAATTTTGCGATCTGTGAGTAGCACCCATCTTTTTGTCACAGGCTGGCTGTAAGCTGTGCTGTCGTGGGAACTTCTAAGAATAAACTTTTCTCTCCTAGTATTTATTTCTTTTCTTAGTCTGGAAATATAGGTATATATCTATTATTATTTATTTCATATAACAGACTATGAAACATAAATTTTTATTCTGATTAAAAAATGTTATATTTCTAATTAGGTAAAAACATTCATACTTTACCCAATCTCATCAATCTAAATACTAAAGAGTGTTTAAATCAAAAGTGTAGTAACATCTTAAAAAGTTCGTTTTGGGTGCTTGAAACAGAATGAACGTATTGTATCTAAATAACATAATAGTGACAGCTTCATGCTCAGTGCGCCTGCGTTCGAGGTATGCAATTTTAAACCTCCAAATATGCACTTATTATTTTTTTCTAGCTCATGCAGAGATGGAAGTACAACTTGCTTCAATGTCGAAGGAAAACGTCATGGTAAAACCTACACATCGAAGAAGGTTTAATAAAATCTACAACGGTACGTGATATTCAAAGACATTAGACTAGCGTGAGCACTATCATCTGTAGTATTCTACAGATTAGTATCCTCTTCTCGGAGGGCACCAGTTGTGCCCCTTAGCAGTTGTTACGTGTATATGTAACGAATAAATAGAGAAAAAAATATTATTATCATTGTAAAACAGTTCGCAGAATTCTTTTTCTACACACTTAAGTACTTACATGGCTTGTTGAACTTAATTATACCATTTATATTAAGTTCGAATGCCTACTTAAGGTCTACTTATGGAATTTAAATAGACGTGAACACACAAATCAATATGTAATTTTGTATACATTAAAAACTACCTATGCAGTTTCTTGGTATTTTATGAAGGGAAAATATTGGCCCAATATATGAACAATCCGTATGGGTTTTATACAGAATTCAGGATATGTAAGCACCATACGGCAGCATAGATATGTCATCCGCATGTTCTACCCAGAAGAATAGCCGAAATAGGCTTTATAGCCAAAGCTCAATTACTATCTCCGCTTTATCCAAATTCTCATTACCAAATTTTTACACATCAAAGTTCTAATTAGTTTAGAAATTCAGACATAACCTTGTAAAGTAAATGCTATACAAAAAACTATTATTTAAGCGTTATTACCTTACTTACTATACATATATAGTAAGTCAGGTATATATATTTCTTTAAAGCTTGTTTTCTAATGTTCAAACATACAAAAATAAGTTTATACGTATATATTCTACGCGTCCGAGATAGACACCTCGGGAATGACACTCTATGACGCGATCTCATTTACACTCTGTAACGTCATCTAGTGGCAACACTAAACATTATGGTACGTGCTTTTCTTAATGTAAATGTGATTTATTAATTGGTTTATTTGCTCTTTAAACGCAATAGAATGCATTACAATTAACAGTAACTCTAAATTTTATTACCAGCATTACAAGTGCCTGTCCATGTGTGATTTTATCCATCCATATACCTGCTACTTCAGTCATAATTTTGATATTTTTAATACTAGAAATACACTTGTCATTATGGTTGCACATCAAATTACACAGGAACTCCAAAATGATGTTCAATATTTAGGCCATTCTCCAAGAAAATGTTTACACCGTAGTATAAAATTGTATTCTTAAACTCCAACTTTGTAGTTTCTGGATTGGAGGTGTGTCGCACTAGATCGGCAAGTCACAAAAATAATATTTTGTTATTGAAATCGAGTTTTTCAAATATTAAATCTTCACCTGCATAAGCACTACATTGGTGATTGTGTAGATGGTTCCTTTAATATAAGCTAGCACGCTGTTCACAAGCGATGCAAATCATTTAAAAGTCTGACTTTAGACTGCCTAGTAGTATGCCGTCCGTCTGTATACTCAGCTCCGATAACCCTGGCTGTTTTCAAACGGTACTCACAAGGAGAAGACGGGCGGTTCGGTTGTCATCGCGAGAACTGAATTTACAGTCCATATCTTTCCGTAAACAACAACAGTCAATATTGCATCGGGTTATAATCACCGCAACGCTTGCGGCATGCCCTATCAAAATCTTTCACTTCAGGTTGAAGGGCTCGGATTATCCGCACCAGACCAGCACGGAGGGCTTAATGTCGATCTCAATAAATAACTGAAGTCTGTTCGCAAACGGCTGTCGCAACGGCGCCCCGTGGTGTTCCGCAGACGCAGGAAGCGTGGCCCGGTTTTTGCGGTGCAGCACTGCCGCGCCGCGCCCTAATGAGCGGATAGAAAGGCAGTTATTTCGGTCATCAAAGCTCGCTTTGGGCCGTAAGGGATGTTATGCGATCGCCTTCCAGCTCTTGCAGTTGAAAATCCGAGCTTAATTATAATACGTTGACACTAAAAGATGGCTACCTGGCTAAAATACGTATACGAGTATTCCAGCGAGAATTGTATAGATATTTGTTTCATAATAAATTTTCATTATAAATAGGTTATGTTGATGGTATTCATTATATGGATGGCGATATAATTTAATTATAAAAAGAAAAACCTTATTGATTCCGACGCATACAGCTAAAATAAAAATATATATTCAATTCTTATTTGATTTATTTATGTGCAAAAGCAAATCAACATTTTGTCTTATCTTAAATTTCTTAACGTAATATTAATTTAGCACAAGGACTTAACTAATATTATCTTTATGAGGTTATTAATTGATTATGACTTAAAATGAATTCAATTCATTGTAATCTTTAATTATCATACGGTATCATAAAGTAGATTTTTAAATGTAAACATGAAAAAAAGCTCTTTTTTCATTTACAAATACAATTACTATACATATAAACTAGATGTGCAAATTTTCCATCCAGTTCAGACCTTAAACACTTGACTGTGTCCTTAAACAGACATTAAACACTTTAGGTTTCAAATTGACAAACTTATGTACTTGACATTTGTAAATATCATAAACATAAATTGCATGTATATCGCGACATTTTATTGTAACCAAACTGAAAACCGATGAAAATAGTTCATTGCAAATATGTATGATGTGTGATGTAAAACGCAGTAATATATATCATTATAATTTGTTGAATTACTGTAACGGCCGAACGTAGGTATACAGTCACTTCATTTAAATCTCGTCGTTGAGTTTATTTCTTCTTAGTGGTTTGCCAACCGATGATTTCTCAAACATGTTAAGCTTTTTTTATGTGCCTGCTCTGAAATTCGTATCGTTACATCGCTAATCTTAATAAGCAGCTGGCCAAAAAATGGAGACAATTACTAACATCGAAACGCGAATAACAAATAATAAAAATCCGGTTTCCTAAAGCCGGGCGAGATTCAAAGCGGATTTTTAATTTACATTTGAAACTTTTGAAATGCAAACCCAAAATGGATGCCGTTGGACTTAATGCACGCTTTATCCTTTTGTCCGTGAATCAACTATATTGTAGTACTTTCGACCCCTATCACGGCCTTGTCGGCGCGCGCGCACCGCCGAGGGCAGGTGTGCGCAGCCCTTACAACTACAGTCGCCTTAATTGAAGTAATAATACTAGGTACGTTTGTTGCTTCAGCTATTTGCTTAAGCAAAGCTTGACTGTGTTTTAATTAGTTTTATTCTAATGTTCAATCTTTAAAAGTTTGAAATAGGACGCATCATGTAGGTGCCTATCCTAAAAGTGGTGAGAAAGCATTATTAGAAAATATTTTTTTATTTATGGTTTAAAAAACTTCTTTAAAAATGTAGAGTAATGCAAATAAAGTATAAGTATTAATTAAAAATGTAATAAGATTTTAAATGAATGGTTTTATTGCTATTAAGGGAAGGATAATAATTAGAGTGGGATAAAATTTCACATATATAAGAAACTCTTTTTTATATTCGACTGTTATAATCCTTTAAAGCGAAAAATGAAGATAATGTTTACATAAATATCACAAAAATAAGGACGATTTTTAATCACGTAATTAAGGGTACTGCAGTAAGTCTGATATAAATGTAGGAATTTTATTTTCTATTCAAATATATTACGTAATAATTACCAATAAGAATGTATTGACGCTTAATAAAAGCTATGCATAGCGACTTTATTCGAACCGATGTTAAAGTTATTAGGTATTACGTTATTAATTGCCAGGTATCGGTGTCTACTAGCTTACCACATAGAACTAGGTTCGATTCCCAATCAATGAAATTAAATTAATAACTCATAACACGTCACCCGAGTCTCAATGTCCTAGTTACACTTATGAAACTGGTTGCATTGGCATTTGTAGAAAACACAAATACCTACACTATATAGTTAACCGATAGTGTTTCACAGTACTGCCCCAGTCACGAGAGCTGTGACGGAAAATAATAACAGCAATTATTATCAAAAATAAAAAAATGCTTTTACGGTCCACAGGAACGCGGATTCCGGTGCATATTAACTAGTGCAGCAACTGCAGGCGCGTGCGCCTGGACAGGTGTGTCGACCCTCTGTTTACTACCCTCTCGACGGAGGGTAGAGGAATCTGGTATTGTTCAGTCCATTCCACTAGATTTATTTTAAATTCTAAATAACAAAGTAAACGTGACAATAAATTATTCGTACGTAAATAGTATATAAAAAAAAACTAGATGGCATTACTGAAAGCTTAAAGAACAAATAAATAAGATATAAATGATTTTTGTAATTTATGACATTTGTACTTTACAAAAATATGAGGTAATATAATAGAGCTCTTAAGACCGGTATTTTAATTAATCGATTGGTGTTTTGTTAAATCCGCCCAACAGTTAGACGAATACACATAGTAGTTACATTAAATACGTACAAGATTTTGTAAAAAAATATTATTTTGATTACATCGTTTATTTTACACACCGATTATATTAAAATTAAAACCTATCACATTTGACTAAATTGACTTACATTTGTTTAAGCAACCTAAGTTTATATTACATCGATTTTAACAAAGTAAAGCAAATATTTATTATAGATGACATAAAAAATTCATCCTAATAGCACAAATAAGCAGTTCTTTTTTTTTTTAAATAAACGCAAGGGTATGTAATTTCTGTGTAGATGCATTTCGTTAAATGAAGCTCTACGTACAAATGATTTGCGCTGCCTGTACTTATATATTACACAGTATATGTATTTTTCTCAATAAACTAGTTGCTGACCCTGACCTCGACACGAAACCAATCATTATAATGTTCTCGTATAACAATTTATTATAATATTATTGTTAGCGAGTTTGACGCGATACAGCGGCGCGTGGCGACGGACAGGTGTGCAACCGTTTAAACAAATCGAGGGGACATTTCATAGACAATACCGTACAAATTTTACTTGCTAATCTGGACAATATGGTTATCTTGTTACAATACGCAATCCGAAAGTAAGTGTCTCTTTTTCGACGTTTGGACACAAAAAAAAAACAAATAGAATTAGTGTGAATCGCTGATCGAAAACTTCAATAGTGAAGTATCCATTATTGGCTATTATGTAATATCTAAAAAAATATTTATCAACATTAAAATTTCCATTTCGAACAACACCTAATTTTTTTAATGTCATAAAATGAAATGAAACGTTTTTAACATGCAGACCTCAGGTACGTGATTAGTGCAACGGGCCCCCGGTCATTTTAGATATTCAATTATTCAAATCTCAATGCCGGCACAAAGACTGCAATCGAATCGCCCACATTCACGATTCGCGTCCCCATAGCGTTATTTACGCGCAATGAGCGCGTTACACCACACGCCGTCGACATTACTGGAATTCGGGCGCCCCTGCGTCAGTGTCGCGTTTTCGGGCGCGTGGCGTGGGACAGGTGTGACGCACCCTTCCGAGCTTTAGGGACATGCTGATACGCGAGCCAGAACTTTACCGGCCGGCCATTACTATTTTATTATTTCGAACTATTGTAATTATGCAATACAGTATGAGCAATTTCAATGTGCGGCAAGAGCGATGTGCATGCGTGACGAAGAACAGGCCACAGCTAAAAAAAATATTTATTTTATGTGTTTTAACGTTTTACTTTCATAAAGTAAAAGTAATGCTATTCTTGCATTAGAAAAAAATAATAAAATTGAGCATTGCTGATGACGATTTTTTTTCGTTTCCTGAAGTCGAGCATAACCTTTTCATTTTATCGATCCTATATTACTGATCTGATGGTAAGAAGTTTAAAAAAATAGTTGGTGTTTTTTCTGTTTTTCTATATTCCGCGTTGATGCTTTTTACAGCTGCAATAGTCTACCCAACTCTAAAAACACAGCGCTTCAATGAAACGTTAAATAATGCACCTTCAAGCCCATACATTCAAAGTAATTGGTAAGCCAAACGAGGGCCTCGCGAGTTCACGTCTTGTGATTTTTACCACCAACCGCGGCAGATTAATCTCCTTAAGTATATCATAAGTCTATGCGCGAAAGCGAAGATGAGACCGACGTCAATTACACTGCAAAAAACACGGGCCATTACTCTTCACTATGGCAATATGTTAAACTAATAGTCTGTGGTTGAGGCCCTTTTTACTCTTTAGTCTATGTTAGTACCACGGTTCGTACGACGCTTGTGCGTGCGCTCGTGGCTATTATATATACGCACATATATTGAATAATGAATGGAAGTAAGATTACAGGTAAATTTTACACAAATTTGGTTCAGATAATGGAAGATCGTTATTTAACAAAAAGTTACTGAGTGTATATTACCTCCTTTAATTGGTTTAAACTTGTATTATTATAGGATCAGTATTAAATGGAATTTGGTCACCACTAGCTTTTGCCTTCACATGCCACTGGCATAGACAGAATAATTAGTTCGTTGATACCAATTTTGGTTCGAACCTAGGCCTGAATTCCGATTCCAATCCCGGTAACGATTTTGACCATTTTTCAGAACGAACATGAATCCCAATTCTGAATACGATCCCTAACTTCTACTTCTCTCTCGATTAAAACGTTGCTAATTATTATTCGTAGTTTAATAAAGTGTCTTAAAAAATTTCGTATCTGTGGGTCCAAGGCCGTATGACGTAAATAAAACATGAAGATTAGTATACATCAGATTCACGCATTACACTAAAGCACAATTATTAGAAATTTTGCGAACTTTTTTTCTAAATCGTTAAAAAAAATTAACGAAATCAACAAATAAGATGATCTCTAATATTAGCAAGTTCTTTGTATTTTTTTAATCAAAAAATCAACAAAATAAATTACGAATACAAACTTTCAGAGTATAGTAGACTCTGAAAGTTTGTATTTGCAATTTAATTTGTTGATTTATTTAATTCGTAAACGTGCTTTGTATTCTTTTTGATGATAAGCTTACCTTCAGGCTACATTATGATAAAATCTTCAAAAAGGCCACTATACTGCTTGGATTCGTCGTCAGCTCTACAATAGAATTCAAGAAGTATCACATTTTTTTAGGTATTCATTAAAGCCTTATTAGAAGTATTTTGAAATATATATGGTCTCACTACAACACTCATATTAAGAACACTGAAAGTGTACAAAGTAAGTGTGTCAAAATCTTCTCTTTTCATTAGAATATTGGCCGCTCCTTCGCTAACTATTCTCAAAGATGATCTGCGTTTAATCACTGGAAACACGTCGTAAGCAAATAAATCTGATTTGTCTACACAAAATTGTACACTCCTCGATAAACTCGCCCACGGTGTTATCATTGCTGAAATTTAATACCCTTCATAAATTTGGAACAATCAGAATTTTTTTATTGCAAACCCATAAAAACAATATGTCCTTTTACAATCTTATAATCAGAATGATCCGTCTGCACCGACGCAGGCGCTGGTGATGTCGATGTGTTTGATTGCAGACTTACTGTTCAGTAACGTGGATTCTATGTGCTTTTTTTCATATTTTTATTTTCCTTTTGTAAATTTTTGTTCTTTTTTATTTAGTTTATTTTGTCATATGTACCTTAGTTCTAAGCATGCTATGTACACGTATTTAAGGATTTCGGTCTATATCAACTTCCATATCTGTCGTATGTTTCCACACAATTTCATAATGATTGTAATATGTTTTATGTACTTTTGGCTGAAATATAAAAAAAAATAATTAACGTCGTTCGAACTTAATGGTAAGTAATGTTTTTAAAAATTCTCTGTAACAGTACAATGAAAGTGTAATAACGTACAACTTATTTGACAGTAGTCAGTGTAAAATGCTCTAATATACCAAAATAAAGATGTTATATAAGTGAAGTGATTTTTTTTTTTTTGTTTGTTTTCATATCGTACGAAAATAAATACACGTTCAAGACAGAGTGACAAAATATAAATATATATTGATCAACTTAGATCAAATCTAGCGCGTTAATGACAATGTCTATTTTAGATATTAAGGAACTATTATTATTATATATAGAAATTTGAGTGGGTGAAGTCGCCGATAAAAGTTAATTATTATGTATTATATAGTTTTAAGGTAAAATATTTAAAACTAAAAATCATGAAATAAATAAGGAAAAACATACCAAGTTTAAAATACTGAAATAAAGGAAAGTTTTTAAATAAGACGTAACTAATAAATGATTGTAATGATCATTCATATTTCATAATTTGCGTACATTTCTTTTATGATTCTATTTTATTGTCTAGATCATTTGACTGCCATATTGTAAAAACATTAGTTTTTATGTACTATTTTATCCTCCAGCACTATAGAATTACATGAAACTAGGCTTAATAGAGTTCTAAGCCGTCATTTATTTATCGTTTTCTTACATTATTGTGTACTATGACCGATTTTAAGTTCGTTTTCGTTGTTCATCAAAAGTCCTATACGTTTAACCTACTTATTTTTTATTTTTACCCTATTTTACAGCATTTTAACCATCGTGAAGATACAAAAAGCAAATATAGCCTCGGATGCAACGATAGGACTTCTATATTAAGAGAATAACTTACATTATCTACATACACCTTTTTTTAAAAGTTGGCGTAATGGAGCATACTTATTTTCTTGAGAAACTATTTTTTTTTGTAATAGTAGGAAACCTACAAAATTTGACTACATTTTGTGATGCTGACTATCCATCAATAAGCTCGAAACTGAGAAATATTCATTAAATGTAGTTAACATGCTGTTTATGAATTTTTATAAAGCATTTAAATTTACAAGGTTAATATTTTTTTAAAGAACTCTGTCAGCAACTGAAAGTTTATAATCATGTGCAACAACAAAACAATGTGTTTTGAAAAAAACATTACGTTACGTTATTTCTTTTTGTATTGTAATAGTGATATGTACTTCGTGTGAGTGATATTTTTTTTATAAAAATAATACAGAAGAACATTTTGTGTCAGCGATTTGTCGAACATTGATTTCTGACCAACAATGCTATCGGAATGGAAACCGAGATAGGAATCTCAAAGAGGCCGCACCAGCTGCGTATCGAAGATCGGTCTTTGATTAAGGCGCGACAATAACACCACCAACGATATCGCTGGTCGCGATGGACCCGTCGTCGCAACAGACGATAGCATCGCACGCGGTGGAGGCGCGAAGATATATACAGATAAAAAGATTGTCCCGCGGTCACTTTGTGCGAAAACTATATTGGCGCTTTTATCATAGATTGCAGTGTTGGTAGAACGAGAAGTTGCATGAGGTCATTCATACAACAGAAACGTTTGGGTGATGGAGCCATTAAAATCTTGGGAGTAGTTATTAGTAGTTAGTAGGGAGTATTAAACAAAAATCACAATATTTTGAAACATACTATAAAATATATCATTAGAAAACTTAGATATAAAATGGTGATATTGAATAAGTCATATATTGAAAGAGTAAATTAGTAGGTAGATAGGTAGCAGTGCATTGACGGTGAAAACGAGTAGTAGGTAGTAAAAACAGTAAGGGGGATTTACATTTAAAAACAATATAATTAATAACATATTGTCAACCAACGTGTAGAATCTAATTTACGTAGTAATAAAATATTGTTCTTATACATGTATAACTCTTTTAATGTTCCATTATAAGGGGATGATCTTCACTACTAAAATAGTAATACAAATGTATAAGGCCATATTGGACCATGCTGGCTCAATGCGCTGAGAACTTCATTTTTTTTTGTACATTCCATTTTTCTACTTGTTTTATTTTTAGTCAAATATTCATATAATATGTTTATAATAATTTTTATGTGTGTTTAAATGTTTGTATGTATTTCTTAGTGAAGTTTTAATTAGATTCTGTGGTATAATCCACCGTAATGAATGCAAAAATTTAATTGTGTTACCGTGTTATCCGAGTGTTAGGGTGAGCCCATTATTTTAATGAGATTTCGTACTAATATTCGATTTTATAAAGGTACATTTTCATTTACTTATGAAGTAAACGAGAATTAATTTTACTTATTCAATGTTTTATTACTGTTATTGTTGTATTGTTATTGTGTTAAAAAATGTATTTCATAACAAAATTGTCTATATTAAGGAGATATTTTATTTAAATTGTCTATAAAAGAAATATTTTAATAAAAAAAAATGTTTCTTCTATAATGCCAAATAATAGGTATTTTTCTTTATAAAACAAATTATTGAATATTTATAATAACAAATACTTATTTTTAGTTTAACTATGGTTTTATAATCAGTAACCAATTACTTCTCAATGATGCACACAGATTGTTCTATAGTTTTTGTTTATCATTTCATAGATAAGTTTCGGTTTATTTATTTTTTGGGAGTGCTGCAATTCTTTAAACGAAATTGAATTGAAAAATTGGGATCGAAAAGAAGATTGGGATTGGGATCGTGGATGATATGATGATGATAAATAAAAAAAATGTTCACGTTCTGTGTTCACTTTGCGTTTTTTGTGGCAAAATGATACAATATAGAACGCATTTTGTTGTTGGTAGTTAGGATCATACTATTGTTAGTATGATCCTAAAAAGTCTTATAATTTGGTTAGCATGGCTCCGCCCGCGTAGACACAAAATAAATTCCTTCATTTTTATATTACTCCATAATGAAATCAAAATACAGATCGCTATCCCGCTCTCGATTTTTATTTCTGTCTTGATCTCAATTTCTTTCATAATAATTGACACGACCATGTCGATGATTGTACACAATTACATGATGCAAGATTCGCAGTCGAATTGACGAATTTTTTCCATTATCGTGTCTTGGACATGAGGCCAGCTGAAGGAGCCGCTAGTTCGCCTGAGCCTACGCAAGTGGATACTAGGCCTTATATTATCGCATTATCTCTTTATCCATCAAAATCCACCGAATGAATCTTTCGCTTTAAAGGCGTTATTTTCGTCTGTTTTAAAATGTTAATGGCTAAAAGATAGATATCTCATTTGAAGAAACTGGTCTAATAGTTTTTAATCTATGATTAAACATAAACAATTACTCTGATTTTACTGCTCTACAGTCGGGCAAAAATCATTTAAGGAATTTTCCCTTTCGTTTCACATAAGCTTCATCACGCTAACGACTCGAACAAAATGTATCTTTACGCAATGGACTTCTTGTAGTTTATCTGTCCCTTTGACAACTGAAAAGTTGCTTCTGATTGTAACATTCACACCTCTTACTTACTTAGTGGCTTAAACCAGCGACTGCATCGGTCCCGAATTAATTACTTTACGCCTGTTGCGTCGATAACATTGAATTAATGCAAGCCGATGCAAATATTTCTGTATATTGAGCGTTCATTCTTTACAAACACAACGAACCGCGTGTATCTTCGTTACTTTGTTGGGTCGTCTGTCTGATATTTGCAGTAACGATATTACTAATTAAACATGAGACAAATAGACATAAAATTTCATGGTCATCTCAGACTAATTAATCTGTTCGCGGTGAGTGCATGAATATTCGTATTTATGTGACATAGCAGAAATAGGATTTAATTCAAATTTGTCCAACTCTTTAATGAATTCACGCTTTGCCACCGGTTCAGAAGGCAGTTTTCTCTCAAGTAGAATGAACGAGAAGCTTAAGGCTAGCTCTTTTCTAAGTTTATCATACAGAAGCGAAGTAAGTTACATAAAATAATTATAGAATGAAAAAAACCAGATAATAAATCGAGGTGATTATTCCCATGATTAATTCTCTTATAAATATCATAATACCCTTTTTTATTAAGTATTTCTTTGATAATGGTCTTCAATTTATATGATTGCAGAACTTGTACATTCAGAGATCTTATTGAACATAAGCGCTATCTCCCTTTCGTGCACTTCGTTGTACGAAAATAAGACGATTGCTGGTCTTTCATTGGAGTATATTTTAATCTCGTAAACGGTTCGTGAGAATTAAATGTTATCATTAATATTTTTCAAACGATAAAATCCATGATCATTATTAATTTTTGGTCAATTGCTATTCATATTAGAAACAATTTTTTGATACTATGTTTTTATACACCCATAAAAGTAGTCAATATTTCAAGTGTATCACTAAAGTATTTTATTTGCATTGTTTATCAAACAATTATGGTGAATTGAGAGCAAACAGTGGTATCTAATGTAAGCATTGAATTAAATAAAGAGGTTTCAAAGCATATAATAAACCAAGTATCAAGCGTTTGACATCGAATATGAGTATATACCTACATATGAGTATACCAGGGTTGTACATTATTTTAACTACGTTTAATTAAAAAATTGTTAACTTCTTATCATATTTATTTATTTTGTTATCCTTATAATATTATTGAAATGTATGTAAATGTAAATATTATTTGAATTGTTTTAGTCGATAACAATATTAAAGTTAACGTTATAACAACATTAATATTCAACGTTAAAAAAGTCACATCTTGAAAACGTACTACATGTTATGTTTTTAATATATATATATATATATATATATATATATATATATATATTAATTAAAAAATACATACATGGACATAAATTTGAATTGTTAGCTTAAAGACAAATAAAATCATTCAATTGAAGGGCTAAATAAGTACTTTGACTGCCGTTACTTGTTTTCTGAATGTAAATTTATACATTTTAAACGAAATATTTACAATCTTCTGATACCCATGTCGACTGTTTCACACCTGTTACAGAAAAACATAAGAGCTATTTCCACTACCAAGGGTCTCAAATAGCTAGTATTCCTCGTATTAAACTGTCTTAGGGCTAATGGACGAGGAATCTGTAGCTAGGTTTAATTTAAATTAATCCGCGCATTAAAAAGATAAGTAGAGTGGTCGGGCCCAAGCGCAAATTAAACGGTGTTAATTTAATACATTTTCAAATGAATACTGGATGTTGCGAAGCTGTTTGATCGGTGGCTTTCTAAGACTTCATGTCATTAATCCTGAAAAATTACTGATATTTATCTATTCGAGCTTTTATTTTACGTATACGTCAGTGCAATCCATTTGCAAAGAATAAATATATTATGTGTACCCAACAAAAGGAAAGCCTTTTGTTAAAATTAATACATGTTCATCGACAGAACTTATAATAACAATTTATTCAGTTATATATGAGTTGAATTCGTGTATCATCAGTTCTGTGGATGTAAAAAATAGTTTATTAGGTAATTATATAACTAGCGAAAATTCATTATAATAAACGCGACAGTGTTTAACAGTATGCATAAGTGTTAATATAGGGGATGTTAGTGGCTTTAATGAAAGATAACATCAGTCAAGTAAATAATTTAATTATATTGCCAATATAAGATATTTAAATTATGTAGTAGTATTATGTGACTTGATCTGAGCAGAATCGAGTCAGTTTCTCGTAGGTTGTTCTAATGCGAACGAATTGCATCTTCGTAACGAGAGTCAAATCGAAGCACTCTTTTCATTTATTTAGGTTTCGTAGCCAAAGGCAAAAAATGAACTCCGGAATAATATTATAACTCTGTCATTCGTTTATTGATTATAGTAAAATTATTAAATCAGTCGTTCAGATATGACTTTTTCTGCGCACTCCACTGAGTGGGGTATCGTTGAACGGAAATTCAAAAATAAATTAAATATTTTTTAGTGAATTTTCTTTTGAGACATATGTTTCAGCTTTCAAAATCATTAGCTTCGTGTTCCACTCTTTTACTTTTAAATCGTGTGCCATAGAAATTAAGGCATGTGCAAGACAGATAGACGAGTGAACATACAGACTTCATAGGCTTTAAAAAATAAGGTTCTGTTTCGCATTTTTAACTATTGTAGAGCCATGTTGTTTCCAATTTGGCTACAACAAGAAAATGGGCCTGCTCGACTGGTGAAATATCACAGTTTCACAGAAAGCAGACGTGAAGTAACAGTGTCTGCTGTTGTATTTTTCCAGGGAGTAAGAGTTCCGGTGTTCCACTCTCTCTCCATCACCCCCTTTCCCTTCCCTCAGCCCTCTTCTCTCTTCCCAGATATTCTCTTCCCAAGAGACCGGCAAAGCACTCATGATTTCACTGGAGTTGTGTGTTCATGGGCGGTGGTAATCACCTGTTTTTCGATGGTGTGCGACAAACAAGCGTTTGTTCTCGATCTGCTGTAAAAAAGAGGAACTCTAAATAAGTGCTTGGACCCTTATTGTTTTGTCTCCTAGATCGTCGCCATCTTCAATATTAAAACTCAAAAATAGACTTCATGGTTATCCATATTGAATTAATAATGTGAACTAAAGTTTTGACACGAATCGCTTTTTCGAATCGCGGAGGATCTCTTTGATATATGTACTTTATATCTCATGTAAATATTTCATTGCAAAAGAGCTTATATTTTTGTATTTGCACAACTAAAATAAGTTTTACTCTATTTTTAACACGCTTTTATAAGCTTGGGCTGTATGTTTGTATGTATGTATGTATGTAAGTATGTAGCGGAATCTTTGAGCTTAATTTTCACCAATTTCAAGAAGTCTGATTAATTTGAAACTTTGCATACGTATCAAGGACCAATGACAATGCAATAATTTGATAAGTTTATTCTCTTATCCTGATGAGGATCGCCAGGATCGAACAATTTCGTCACGTATCGTCTGCGTGAGAGCAAGTGGCTTATAACTGTTATTAAATTCTATTACTGTTTTGTAATAGAATTTAGTAACAGTAATAAGCATTATTAATAATTCAATTATTGTTGTATTGTTAAAAATTACAAATTTTTACCAATCAACCGAACTATAAAGTGAAAAATAAATATAGTTTAAAAACTAAAAAACATGCTTATAAAGCACATTAAACTAAAAAGTGAAAAATAATCCTTTATATGAACTCAAAAAAATAATGAACAATGACTAAAAATACTAATATTATTGTGGAAAAAGCGTGGGGCGCTTTGTGGCACATTTTTCGCATAAAGAGCAACCCACGCATTTTCCACAAAAATACTAATATTTTAATGTTGTAATTTGCAACTCACATTAGTTCTCATCATTACAGTTAAGTCTAAAGTTATATCACTTGTCGTAAAAATTAAAAACCTTGCCATTATGGTAGTTTCGCGCAGTAGTTAATATCAAAAAGTGGTTGTATGTATTTATGTATTGGGGCAGAAAGATAGAGAGATGTTTTGATTGTTTAATCCATTTAGGTAGCCTAGTGTCCTGTATCCTAGCAGCAGCCAGAAAATTTTTCATATACTCTGCTGTATTTACAACCTTAAGTAAGGTCATAAAAAAAAAGTGGCGGTAAGAATGAAAAGAGTGTCAATAATTTATTGTAAGACGCACTATTTAAACGTACTAGCGTTTTATGCTGTTCTATACGTATATAATGTCGAACTTATGTATCCAATGACTTTCTACAAAATAAGTGTAATCTTTTCTCCTCTGGTCTATTTCTCCCTTTTTCTTTGCAAGCCTGTTATGTATGAAAACTACATGTCTGCTTTGTTCCGAGGTTTATTGCAAACTGACAACCTACCCATATATATACTACAAAGCCACAGTTCAAGTAGTGATGACGTCCGCCCATCCCACGTCCTGTGTCCCCAAAATTTCAAACATATCAATAAAAATCGCCTGCGATGTTCTCGGTAAGCATTATTACTTAATATTTTTCAATTACGACATTACTGCTTGATATCCGGTTATCGTTTGTTCGAAAAAATGAGGATATTCAATTTTAACTTGTAATATCCCTAACTGCCTTTATGACGATGTGTTATTTACAACGAACGTTTCTAGTAGAAAATCGTTCACCTAATGAACGGTTCTTCTGAACAGCAATTTAGAGACGGAAAAAAATAATTTTATCACCGGTCGCAAAACTCGGCCTCCGTTAACGAGGCGTCGAGAAAAAACGAATCTTGAACAAGAAACGGAAGCCATCCTGGATATTGACCCTTGGGCGTCCAAACAATACCCACAAAAATAGAGCTAAACAGCTCGAGCCGATGCATCTGCCGGCTATCGTATAAATCTACTAAAATAATATTTTTATTTTGATTACGGGCAGGCAGATGTTAAGGGCGGCGGCCCGCCGTTACACCACTATCGCTGTTGACCGACGGCCCGGGGAAGGGGTGCGACGCGGCCGGCCCGCGCCGCCGCCCGCTCGGACTATACACGTCTGTGCTGCTTCGAGAACGCCTTGTTGTGTAATGCTACAGATAACGCGCCAGTCTAGAACAAATCGTGCGTTAGGGGCGCCACATCGTGAGGCGCGAACTTTTTTTTTTAATTTTAAATCGAGGGGCTCAGAATTCGAGCTCTACACGCTGACTCAGTACGGGTCGAAAGTTTTTGAGGACAATTTGTGAGATCTACGGTTTAACGTAACGTATTCTCCGAGGTACGGAGAGCGTGGTTTAATTAGAATTAGGTAAGTTAAAAATTATGCGTCAATTTGCCCGAAGTTAAGAATCAAACTCGGTCCCGTTTGGTTTGGAACTGATCCTCTTAGCCATTGTGCCAACACAGCTCGGTGAATAAAGATGGGAAAAAAATTATGTGACAGATATAATATTTCTGAATATTGCTTTCATAAATGCCGCTCAAAGCGTATTTAAGCAAAGACTTAATTTTCTAAAGGTGATTGGTTCGTAAAGGTGCTATCTTTTTAGCCGTTAGGACGGTAAATAACAACAAGAAGTAGGCCTTCTGATACAAACGGAACCAACGAGGCTAGAGTAGTGGATGAATGCGCAAGTATACCCTAGGTCCCAACATCAAGTGATGAGATGTTCACCATGGGGTTTTAGTCGGCAGGAGTCTGACATAACTCGGCTAGCCATCCCTAGAGCCCGGATATCTATGAGAATTTCTACATATAAAAAAGGTTTGGGTTATCTTCTATTTCCAATTTGCAAATGTTAAATAAAAGATAATGGTGTAAGTTCGAAATTTGCTTTGCTTGGAAGAAGACTTTAAGGTTGGCACCGCCAAAGATTATAAATGGAACCGTATAGTTTGTCAATATAATTTTGTCATCCGTACTGTGTAAGCCGCCTTAAAATTTTATAATGAAATCACAAAAAGCATCCATATATAAAATTGAGGACTATTTTTTTAGGATTTCAAATGACCTTTTCTTTCAGGATACACCTTGACGTTTATTAGAACCCAAAGTCATTTAATTTGTGTTCCCCTTATAATTTTTGAAGATATATTTTAAAAATCGGTAAAAATGACAATAAAAGTACTTTATAAATAACTTGAAAAGTTCTGATTAATAATAAAATTAAAAACAAGTAAATCAATTACGTTTTATGCCCATATTGTTTATTTTATAATAAAGAAAAATCATTTTGAGGGTTGGAAATATGTATTTACAACCATTAGAAATGTAATAGTTATTTTCGATATTCAGAATATTATAGTAATGTTGTAAATTAAGCTGATAACTTATTTAGTTTGTGAGCGTAGTTAACAACAAAAGTACAAAATAAATGTCCTAATAAATATTTGAGAATAATACTCTAAAGCTTTAATAACTTCCCCTCCAGTTCTCTGCCTTCTTAATGCCACCACTGATTACGTGTGTTTACAATTTAAACGCATTTGTTTTGGGTTAGATTATTTAATGATTCAAAAAATATTATATATTTATGTGATTTTAGACGTTATGTCTTGTTTTTTTATAAATATATTAAAATTTATTAACATTGAAAAATATTCGAGACCACGATAGATATATATTGGAATTTGAGTGCTGACTAATCAGTTTCATTTTTGTATGTTGACAGGGTGTAGATCAGTGTGTTGAGAAGTCAAGTGTGGTCAACCGAAAGCTCTTAAACTGTTCTATGGTGAATTATTATATTATAGTGTTGCTGATTTTATGTCTTTTTACATTTCGTTTTCTCTCAATCTTCGAATCTCCGATAGGATCATTTCGTAACAGTCTCAATGGCGATCCGATTTGATTGCAGTAATGCATTTCAATTGACTATGTTGAAAATTTTTAGATGCCGAATACAAAACTGAGAGCAGATAAGCAACGCATGCAATATTTAATTTTGCCATTTTGAGCAACTTATCTGGTAACATATATATATTGGGTTAAGTAATCAACTTATTACAAATAAATATTTTAATTTACTGATACAGTAATTAAATTAGCGAATGCAATAAGATTCTTAAAAGATTATTGACAGGTATATAACACACATAATATAGACTGCGTATATATGTTTATTCATGGGCATGACCGTTGAATCGCCTTCAAAGTAGAAATTTGAGTACGGACCACGGAAAAATTATTGATCATGAGAAAACTGATCAATGACTTTTTCAATTAAGTCAAATTATACGCACTCCGTACTTCAAGGAGCATATAAAGCCGTCGATTCCGGACGTTGTACTGTCAAATTGAATTATTTGCTCCCCGTTTTCAACCCCTACTATGCCTTAATAGACGAATTATGATCCTAAATCTGAAACAAGAAGACTGTGGTAGGGAATGTGCCACAACAGTGGGGTTACTAAGACTTGACAGCAGCAACATTTTGTATCGATCAGGCCTATAAATTCAAATTATCATACTAGACATCACACCGCATACGGCAATAGAGCTTTTTAACTGTAACATTAAAGTCGTTTTCATAATTCTTATTCAAAAACGTCATAATACAATATAATTTCGAGATATCGCTCGCTTTTTCATTCGACCTGCTGCGACGGCCATGGAAAAGCTTCTTCAACAAAAATATACATCTGAAACTTTTGATTATAAGCTTTTTATTAGCGGTAGCTTTCGAAGAATGCCGTATCGAAGGCCTAAATGGCGCGCGATGCGTGTAATTAAGAGTCAAAGCGTCCTCGATCGGGTGATACAGCAAGATTTAAGTTGCAGGTGTAGGGACTCGTTAATATTAGATAGCGTTATTGTACACTCGTGCGCAATTAAGACTTTATTTAACTCGATTATTACTAATGATCTCTGTTTATGATTCAAGATAACATATAGTAAATAAGCGTATTCGATATGACACTGCACCGCATTATCGTGGATTATAATCCACGATATCAATTTAAATATATTTATTGATAAATTTTATTCAACGTCATCGTCTTTCAAAATTTTTGATAATAATGACTTAATAAGATAGCAGCTGAGTTGAAGTTGCTTTAAGTTTTTTTAATGTCTCAATATCTAAGTAATTTTAATCTGTTAGATGTTGAAAAAATGGTTTTAGTACGATAGATTTCAACATTTTGCTAAAAAACTCAACAAAAACATTAACTAATATTTCAAAGAATGAATATTTTATTATATATCATTAAATATTGTAACTTATAAAATTAAATATCTTGGGAAATTGATAAATAGCATAACAGAGGCAAAAAGGAGTAGACAAAAAATTGTAATGAAACATAACTCTAAATGGGATAAATTATATTTTTAAGGGTTTAAATACAACACAAGAAAAAAAATTAACAATCCAAAATATTAAAAAATTAACCTTAAAACGTTTCAATTAGCACTATTCTTACATAATAGATATACAACTGGTTTATGTTCGTCTGCATAAGTTATTTTTTTTCTAAAAATACTTCACGTACACATAGATGTACAGCCTCACAGTACCCGTTGATGCGAAGTATATAAATATTCCGACTTTCATCGAGTTAATATATCTCCACTGTTTTTTACATCCAACACCTCGCGAAATCAACGCATTTCGAGATGCAAGATACACGCGTTCATTACCGGCTGCGGTGTGCGTCTCTTATTTTATCTGTCTCATCGCGAAGGTGAGATAATTACCTTTTATTTTCGGCGTAGGTACGTAACCCTGAATGTTACCTCTTCCACGGCCGCTGGAAGCCGTCGCAAACAGAAGATGTTATATCCACTCGGTTGTTCAATCGACCATAGTCCATTATAGAGTCAGATATTTAAGACGTCTATTTCTAAGTCCGCCGATCGCGATTGTCGGATACAGTCGTGTAGAAAAGTGAAGCCGCCCCCCACGCGTCGACAATGCGCATTTTCCGCAACTTGACATATGATAAAAGGCGATAATAAATAAAATTAGCGGCGACCGAGGCAAAAGGCGCCGACTACGGAGGCGGGGTGCGGTGCACCGCGGCGCGCAGAAAGACAGACGAGCGGTCCCTTTGCAAAATGCACGGTTTCAACATGTATTATGAAATGGTGCCTTGTAATTTAAACTTATTATTGAATATGTGAATTTTTTGTGACTAGAGTTAATATCGCAAATTAGGACATATACTTTAAAATTTATACGCATCTAATGAAATTGAACGTGTGTACAGCATAATGCACAAAACTCTGCCGCTCTGAATTGCCTGCGAATGATGCATTACGCAGGTTCAGCGCTCCCCGACCATTTATTCTTATCCCCCCTGTTCCTATTTAACACCATTGCGACGCTTTCGTGAGCAACTTCACAGCGGCCGTTTCGTGCATTGTACTGTACGTTAATGATTTAAACAGAGAATTTTGTCGAGCAATTAGTAAGTTTTAAAACACACTGGTTGGGATACTTTTCTTATTTTTTCTATACATTTGGGATGCGTGTAAATCTGTATCTTGAAAATGCATCTTCACGACTAATAAATAATAAGAAGGGAATGCACTCAAAACATATACGATGTATCCCCAGTTACGTCGTATCTATCGTTTAAAACGACAGGTTGTCGTTACGCCTGTGTGCGGTACTGGCCCGAGCTAAGTCGTCCCCAAATTTTATATTTAAACGGTCTCATATCGTCAGCGCCATCATAAATTGCGGACGGACGACGACATAAATCAACGGTCGACGGGGCGTCGGTGTCATAACGCTGCAGCATGAAATACGTCGCATTGTCGCGTCGGCTCGGCTCTGATTCGACGTACGCTTCTAACGCGATATACGAGATCTCCGCGCGAACAAAGGCGCCTCGATGACAATATCTGAAACATAATACGGACGAACGGACGGCCGACGGGCGTCGAAATATATTGGCCGTGAAATCGAAGCGAATCAATACGGCCGGTGGCTGCGTACGCGCCGCCGCGGCCGGCGTTTCCTCTACGGAGGCGATGTGATTTAGAGGAGCGCGATTGAAATTTAAATGTACGAGGAATCGAATCGATCGCGTTATAAAATATGGTACGCTCGCTTAAAACTGACTTCCAGAAACAACATTTAAAGGTTTTCTTAAATTTAGCAGCCAATTGTTGAACTGTTTTGATGGCTTACGTGTTGAGAGGTTGTCTTTTAAACTAATGGTATTGAGAAAAGATTTTACTCGTATTTGAGAATAGTGTTTGGCTATAATGTTTACTTATCTGTAATCAAAAACTAATAAATAAAAAAAGCTTTTTTTTACGTACCACGAACTTTTTGTTGATTTTTTGTACCAAGTAACAAGACGTTCGCTCAACAAAAAGTGACTACGTATCCAACGTGATGTCTGTGTAAATAAAAGGATACTATTTCTCCAAAAGTTATATGGCATATTCTAAAATAATAAGTTCTAGCCTTTACTTGTGGCTAATAATGACGTTTTTTAATCGCCGAATCCACCCGCTCTTGGAGTCGATATATGTGCAAATCAAAGTAGCGCTACTGCTTTGGATTGCTTTATAATTTTTTTTTGTCTTTCAAATAAGAATCTTAAAATTGGCATAATAATAACTATTGGATAAGGAAACGAGAAAATAGTGAAAATGAAAACTTCTTCGTTATTGCACCGACGGAAGCTTTAATAAAATCAAAAATCAATAATACGCGATCTATATACCGCGCATTTAGAAGCTATATTTTGTAAACACGTAACTTAAAAATGCCGCATCAGCAGAGGATGATGGAAAATCTATAAATGTGTCTGAGTAAAGTTTACAAATAAAGGACTCAGATAGTCATAAAAAAGTTTCTTCAAAAACTATAAATGACCGTAACTTCATTTTACACCTCTTACAGTGCATCTATATCATATATTTTATCAATATAAACAGCTACTATAGCAGTGATGTACATCGATAAAATACATACTGTACTGAGATGCAGCGACGGAAATGCAATGCAACGACGCAGTACGGCTGTTGAATGCCCTTTAGATTTAACGGGACTTTTTTATGGTTTACTCCTTATACCGATACATTTCTTAAAAATATGAAGTCATTGGATGAGAACAAATGTAGTGAGTTACATTTTAAAACTGTAGCAAATTTATTGTAGATATGAATGATAGATATTTAATTAAAAAAGACTGCCTAGACCTACAAATAACGAAATATCGAATACTGATTATAAGAATTTTATTAAATCAGAGGTACGGAAACTCAATAAGATGACTTACTTCGATATCCATATGCCGGACTGAACAATAATGCGATCGATGTCGAGAACGAAAGCAAAGCAATCCTACTTAATTCCATCACAAAGGGTCCAAAGAAACCTTTTCCGCCCAATTTCCCATGGAACGTCAAATGTTTGCTTTCGAAAGGGATTTTAAAATGCAACGACTTTTTGCGAGTACGTCACTCGGTATCAGTGTATGCAAAGCGCCGGCCGGCCGCGGCTGGCGCGGGCCGAACGCAAACCCGCGAGGCGGTAACGCCTTACTTGTGGCACCTTTTTGAACTAATGGTTACTAAGGTAGTGGTTACTAACATAGTGGTTAGTAATCACTAGTTTGGCTTAGTAGCCAAAAATCACACATCGATTATTCACAGAAATAAATACATAAATATTTAGTCTACAAATGGTTATATGGATTAGATAAAATTTTAAATAGATAGTTTAAGTACTTATTGCTATTAAATTTCAAAGCGGGTTGGTCTAGATTTGTATTTCAACTTGCAATGATTAGGGAATGTGAAGAATTTTTCAAAGTATTCAAATTATTAATCCCAAGATTTTTTTTAAATCAAAAAATACGACCCGAAGAACACATTAAACCTTTTACTTAAACAGTTAGTACTAACGTAAACGCAAACGTTTTCGTTCTGTCCGTTGCGCCGGCACATGTTGATGCACTGAATACTATTTGATTGCTTCATTATGCGGAATCGGACTCGGTTCATTGTATATCATTCCGCATGTTATATCCGTTTGTAGCCTAATTTAATCATCTTGAAGATTGGACCACCGGGAGTTTGTGCTACAGGCTGATATCGAATGAGATTAATTCTGCACTCTGTACATAGAACCTGACACTTAAAATTAATGGAACCGAACAAATAGAAACTGTAAAATAAAAAATGCATACTTAAATTTTAAAAATGGTACTCTTTGCCAATGGTATTATTCTTTCATCTAATTGAATTCATTCTGTTCATTTTATTGCATTCACTTTCAATTGTTTTCATAAATTTGCGACAAAAAGAAAATTGTTTGTCTCACGTCAACATGAATTTAGAGGTAGAAAATTTTCGTGCAATGTATTTCGTCCTTTGCCGTTTAAGCCAGCTTGTAAGTTATAACAGACTTCGGATGGCCTTTCATGATAAAATTCCATCCCTTTCCATACTTTATAACTGGTTTGACTAGTTCAAATGCGTTTACACTGATCTGACTAACGGTCAGTGCGGTCCTTCTACGGCGAAGACCGAAAATAATATCAGTGCTGTGCGTCTCATGATAGATAGCGACAAAAGAGTAATCTACTAGCAAATTCGGATAAGCTTAAGCGTTGGTATGAGTTAAGTGTACAAAATCCTTCATGAGCAATTAGCAGGTAGGAAGTTTTGAACTCGGTGAATACCTCACAATTTAAATGAAGCTTAAAGACTCCGTCGTATTAATTGATGCCGCAAAATGATGCAAAGGTTTGCCGGTAGTAATTCAAATGCTGTATACAGCATCGATACAAGTGACGAAAGCTAGAGTTACTGTTACGATTCTGAAACTAATATACACTCTCTTCAGTGGGTATTTCTTTTCGAAGAGTTGCCTTCTAAAGTAAAACGAGGTCGAAACGTCGGAAAAAAAAAGATTCTGGCCTCTTTGTTCGAAACGACGAATCATTATGCAACAATCGTTTTAAAAGATAAAAAAAACAGATTGCAGAATGGTAGACTAACAATTGTTTTAGAAGGAGTTCGGGAAAAACAACTTGGCAAAAGGATTCTCTTTCATCACGACAATGCCATCACTGCCTCATGGCCTCAATCAATGCCTCACCATATACCATCAGCCAAACAACTAACTATTTGGGAACTTTGATATAGAAATACTGGATCACCCGTCTCACAGCCCCGACCTCGTACTATTCAATTATAATTCATATCCTAAAACAAAAAAGACTTCAACGAATGTGGTTTACGGACGCTGAGGAAGCAGACTTGGCTGCATATAAAAAGGTTGTCGCAGCGACCCCTATGTGTGAGTGGAAAACTGTTTCTCTCAGTGGTTCCATTAATTTCAGCGATGTATTGACGTGAACTGAAATTATTTTGAAAAACTATAATAATAAAGATAATTTGGTAGTTATCTCAGTTTTTTTTATTTTCTAAGGACTTTCTAATTGACACGTAGATCAAAATTGGAATAAAAACCGTACCAAATTGGGGCTGTACTTACATCTATATTTGAATGATTGCATTGATTAGGGTTTATATATATATATATATATGTTATTCTTATAAGAGTAGGTTAATGTAGTTTATGTATATTTTTTTGTTCATATTTAGATTAACAATAAAAGATATTATGTTGCTTCGTAGTTATACAATTCGTAATAATTATAATTTCGTAATGTTCATTTAAATATCATCCGTGATTCCATGTAAGTTTGTTAGTTTTGGGCGTTTGAAGTTAAACCTTAAGACGGATCAATTGATTTATAAAATAAATTAAGTCATAGCTCAAGTCATAGACATAATACATTTACGACTTCAGTTACGTTTATAACAATTTAATAATCCATTATTATTACTAGTCATAACAATGAATTATTAAAAAAATCATAAATATGATTTTTTTTTGTGCAGCGGTAATTTTTTTTTTTGTTACTAGTTTAATTCTGAACCATTGGTATAGTGATTGGTATAGTGATCAGTGTTTTAAAAAAAAAAAAAGAAGTTTATTTTCTCTAACGCATGCCATCATCCTGTATTTATAAAGGACATCTCATGGCCAGTCACGTGGGCGTTCGAGCTCGGCAAAGCACTGGCGCCCGCGAAATTATTTTATATATTAGAGAACTGGCAGTGCTCCGAGCCTTCGATGCCCTGGTCTGACTCGCTCCGACCCTGGTCAATTTGTGGGATATCTTGTTTTCTACCTGGTGGTCTATCTAAACGCAATCATTAGATATCTATATCTATTTACAACATCGAAAGCCGACAAAGTTAATACACCTCCGTTATCGTATTATGGACTGATGTCCACACTGATGTGTAGACACATAATTTGAGACGTAAAATACGTCCATGCAAATATGTTATCGACTCTAAATTTTAATTTAAAAAAACATGAGAAATCAAAAATAACATATTGGTGCAATACATTGTTTAGAAGATTTTTTCTTCCGTTGTACTAGAAATATTATACTACGTTTAGAATACGAATTGTATGAATTTTTTCTAATTTTTCAATACTGAAAAAGCAATGTAACTGCGAAGGCGCATACGAAAATAAGATTTTTTTTTATTTATACCTAAAGCTAAACAATGCATCTTCCATGCATACGAATGCATATGAGAGCGTATCGTTACAAGGCATCTCTCGGTAATGCGCCGTGAAGTAGTGTAACAGTACACTCCGTCAAAGCTCCAACAATGGGTGTCGTTTCTGCGAAGTCGCGTGTCCGAAGCGAAAGGCGCGATGCCGCGAGCTTAAAGTCGGGCTTAAGCTTAAATTTAACGTCACCGATACCGCCCGTCCGAGACATCGATACTATGCGAGCTTTTGAAAGTGACAGTTTTCGTTTTTCGGCTGTCTTCGGATAGAATTTTGTTGTGTTGTTGTTTAGAAAGTAAAAAGTTTTCTTAGGCGTATTTTTTTTTTGCTACATTATTCACTTTTTTTTTCGTTTTCTTCGTGTTGCATAGACGAAATTATCATACTTATTAGAAATCGCGTCTTATACATTGACTACGAAAACTATAAAATTTTATAATGTTATATCGGTAGAATATAAATGAAAATATTTATATTAATATAAACATTAAATGGGTACTAATGCGTCGACGATTTATGAAAGACAGATTTTTTTCCAGGAAATGTGACATCTGTCCCTTTCTCAGTAACGATTGCGTTTCTCCAACGAAGTAAGAATCCCGCCGAATAATCGACAACCGTAAACAATCGACACTGAAATCGTAAAAAAGCCGGTCGTTCAACGTATCGCTCGCGAGACAGCAATATCGTAAGAGTTAACATTTTACGATCTCGAAGCGTCCGCCGCCGCCGCGGCGCTCGTCGGACAGGAACACATTCTCGTCGAGGAAAAACGCTCGACTCGGCCGAAGAATGGACCGGGAGGGCGCCGTGTGGGCGACTCCACATGTCATACCAAAAGTTATTTTTGTCTTCAGTAGAAAATACTTATTTTCTCTATGTCAATAAGTAGCTACTTGCATTCGTTAAACTGCGTTTAATAATAGTATAGTTTTAAATATTTTGTTAAAGTTCTTCTCGATATCAATTGTCTTATTAGCGATAGGTCATTTGTTGTAGACAATTTGTAAACAAGTAGTCAGTTAGTAGAAATTTTTGCCTATATGAAATTTAAGTCTAGGTCTCGCATCTGAAACTATTAGCTTGTATGTGGAAATCGTCAAATAATAGAGACACATTGATGATAACCATAAATGTCAATAACGCTATAATCTATCTGTGATAACGGCAACTTTTTTTTGTTAATGCTATTTACTTTAACTTCACGATAAGCATAAGTCAATTATATGCAAAAGAGGGTACATCGTAAAGCAGAAAAAATTAAAAAAATGTATATGCAGTAGTCATTGGTGAACAAGGATCTTCTTCAATAAAATGGCATTAAATTGCATTAGACGATGCTAAACGAACGAGTGCAGGGAACTTTAAACGTTGAACAATAATCCTGGTCAATATTCTTCAAAATCAAGACTGTCAAAACAATAAAAGTAAATCGTATTTAAAAATTATATTATAAAAGAAATAATTGTTGCATTAGTGTGTGCGCAGCTTAACGTGCTAGCTGTTCATCCCCTTACATCATAAAAATGACAAACAGCCCGCGCGAGCGCCGATTCCGGGCCGATTCGACCGCAAAAAGCAGTGAGACGAGTCGAATACCTAGTCTTGCCGAGTTTGATTTGAAATGAAACACGCGAAGTGTCGTCCACGACGCCTTCACCCACTGGAGAACTTGACATAACTAATATTTCTGTTATTTAACACGATAGCGTCTAAAGTTAATATTCGGAAAATATTATGGAATTCTGTAGATGTAGATACGAATGTAGATACGAATAAGATCTTAACGTAAATCTACAATCACCTATAACAATTTTAGACTGACGTAAAGGTTTAATGAAACGAGACGGTCTCGACTTACCCACAATATGTTTCCTCAGCTATTTATATTTTCACTACAAGCGCAAGTTTTCCTAGAATCTTTATTTTCATTGCAGAAGAGGAGTTTTATCATAAAATCTGCTCTGCTAGAATAACGTGGGTTGATTTTTGTTAACAACATTATCGTCGCAGCAGGGAAAACATCTGGGACTTACAGTTCGATGTGCTTTCTAAGGCACGAAATAGTTTTATTTGACTTAAGTAAAATCATTCTCATATGGCCAAGGATGAAACGCGTCTTTTCAGGATTTAAAAGTAACGTGCTAATCAATCGCCCGCGACCGCTTTAATATAATTTGGCCAAGTACTACATTCGCTTATTTTGTACTTCTTGACAAGACTTGAAATATATTTTAAATTTATCGAATCGCTCATCATATTTAGAGCTCGTCGAGTAAGTTAATTAATTAGGCTTTACATATTTTCAGATTTTAGACTGTAATTTTATAGTGTTACATTACTGAGCTTACTGTGATTGCGTGATTAATACAAAACTTAAACTCTCATTTACATTATTATCGATTGGCCATGAGGGATTTCATGATCTTTGAACTCAATTATATATGTACTTGGTACAGTGATGCGAGTACGTTTATCAATGTTTGGTTATAGAGAGTTAACATGTTGTACAGTTAACGGTTGTGTGTATAATTTAGAAATTCTTTATTAGCGCCTATAGATATAAGATATATAATAATATCCCTGCTTTCTTATACATAAAGGCTAAGCATTTAATGGTGCTTAGATACTTTACTAGACTTGTTCCTAGGAAATATGTGTAGTCCTTAGAATTTTTAAATACTTTATGTCACTAGTTAGACAAATGGACCACCAGTAAACTGTGACGTCAAGCCTTAACAACGCCATACTGAATTGGTATATAAATTTGCTTATAACAAAATTTTGTTTACAAATAACAAAAGAATAAATAAAGTATGCCTGATCGCAACGAATATATGATTTTAGTGGATTTAATATAGTGAAATTTGAATTTTCGTTATAACATAGTCTACGTTCAAATTTCTATAAATATTTATGCTCAAAACTAGTATATTAATCTGTTTAACTTAAATACTTACGTTACGAGTATTTAAGAAATGTATATATATTTCGGCGTATAATACGAGTAATAGAACCTGTTTTAGGCATTTTCTGGCAGTTTTAGATATTACATATATTTCCTAAATATTATGAATATAGATAATTTTTTTTTTTAATTTAAACGAAGGGTCGAAACTATTGTAATACAAAAGCATTTCATATTAAAAATAATAACACGGGTTTCATTATCAATATTTTCATATATTTAAGACATTAGTTAATATAGAAACGTTTGATCAAAGTTTATTTGGTTCAAGTTCGGCTTTTGAGATTGTGAATAAACAATGTTTAATAATCCCTTCTCTAACCATACAACATAACAAAAAATATATTTAGGTGTCTTAATTAGACGCGTTGCGTGCGCCGGCGCCGCCTACGGAGCTATTTAATCAAGCCGATCGTGTCCACGTTAGATTGTTTATCATTTACATGCTTTCTCGGAGATAAAAGTCAAACGTGGTTTCATAAACTAATATGTAACGCACAAAAAGAACTAGACTTTATCGTGCCATCCGTCTTATTTTTTGATACGGTATTGTTAAAAAATATTTGATTATTGTCGTTTTCAATAAATTTGATGTTACATTTTTTTTTATTTCAATTCAGTCCTCGTGGCATGTTGACCACAGCACTTACACACCACTTATAACCACATCTTATTCTTTGATCGTTTCTCATCCTCTACGGTGTACATTATTATACGTTTTAATATGTACATTCGTTTTCATTTAAACGATTTCTATTCCATATTTACTTTATTATTCTCTAAAAATCTGCTTTATGTCCTCTATACTTCCTATGTTTTTATTTAATATGACTTATTTGATATTATTGGTATTATATTTTCTATATTTGTACATTCCTATTGTTTCTTTATTTATGCGATTTATCAATTTATTTAGTTGCATTTCTCACTACTTTCTAGCAAAAGTAGGAAAAACAACCCATTGGTTGTTTATTAACAACAATAATGTTGAAGTTCTCTTTCTAGATCTTGACGACCCACAGTGATCAATTTGGAACTGCTCATTCTTTCCTTCTTTATCTTTTATTATATCTTAGAATTCTACGGAGTCAGGAACGTAGTACGTATAGTACTTCATAGTACGTACTTCAGTGTAAGCATGCGAAGCTACTGCTCAGAATCTGCCGTGTCGATAAGGGTTTGAAGCAGCCAGGACCTCCTATAGGGAGAGATCCTACGCGCTTGGTTCATTAGAAAAGAAGGGCGTGGTGATTTGATATGTACTTATATGTATTTCGCTCATTGTATTGTTGCCATTCTTAAACGTTTGCTTTCCTATAACCTTTTTTATTACAACAGAGGATATCGACCATAATCGCCTTGAAAAGACCAGTGTTCTTAGACGCATCAGCAAATTTTTTGCATGTTGTTCTGTATAATACAGAACACATACACCTCCCTCCATTCCGCAATAATCTCTAAGATATTGCGCTTTCCTAGATGAGACAAAAGTTAACACTTTGATTGCGAGTTTAGAATCTCAAAAAATGGTGTAATATAGCAATCGTAAGAACAGCGTAATAACCGTTCTCATTTGCCCACGTGAACATAGAATATGCTCCTTTCCTCATCTGAAAGACATTTACTGGTATTAAGAGCCGCAGTACACACTCGTGACTCGAAAAACAAAGAGCACGAATGTGTATAACATACTAATATAGTTCCTTTAGGACATAAATTCGTAAGTTTACACTCATACATATATATATATATATATATATATATATATATATATATATATATATATATATATATATATACAATATAATGTAATGGACAAGATATGAAATAAAATTATTTCCATTCTATTTTACACAAAATAACGCCATTTGAACAAAATAAGCCATACTACTTAGGGCTATTGCAGTTTTGAGTAAGTAAGAATTTTTTTATGATTTTCACAACCCCACTGCCCCTTTCTGAATATAACTTTTTCCTGACATCCGATTTAAATGACTCGGAGCCTATATTCTATTTCAAGCTAAGCTCTATCCACCAATAAAAACTGAATTAGATTCCGTACTGGAAATTCAGAGATGTATGCGAACAGACAGAGAGAATATATTTAAAAATATTTCTTTTCTCTGATATTGCTTTTCTCTTGTCGTCCCGTCTTCATTTATCATACATACCTTAATTGTGTAGATACACCGGGTTCTACTGTTTTGTTATATGTATATATATATAGATAACCAATCTATTTTAATCGATAGTAATTAAAATAGCGATTCTTTTATTTTAATATATAACACATAAAACAAGAAGCAAATTTATCGGGAAAACCGCATTGATTCTATTAACAAAAAAGCGTCGTTATATTAATTTGCTATGTAACAATTACAAAAAAATAAATACTTTATAAGCACGCAGTCATTTGCCTATGTGGTCTTAAAACATGATGAAAATAAAAATGTTTTGACTTTAACATGACGTCGGGCCAATCCTCAAACTTGGGTATCTCTCAAACAAAAACATTAAAAAAAAAACATTGTCACCACAATCTCGTACAGCTGAGATAGGATCACGTCATAACTTATCTCTGGCTGTGTCGCCCTTCCCGCGTGGGTATTGTGTCTAAGAACTTCATTATTATCACTTTCTTAAAGCCGGCACTCTGTTCGGTAACGAATTCAATTTTTCGAAATGTCTAAATTGAATAAATCACAGTTTTTTATCGTTTTCGAGATAAAACTCCTAGCTGTAATGATGCTTCTAAATTCTTAGGCTGACGTGTAATCAACGGCGTAAGAGTTCCTGGTTCGTTCTAGATTAGTGCCAAGCCGGTGTTATTAAGTAATTTACATATCTACGAAGCTTCTACTTAACTTCCTGCATTTGCCATTTAAAACAACTATTTCTAAAAACATACAAAAAATATTGCATAAATGCAAAGAAATAAAGTAAAACCCAAGCTTGTGAAACTTAAACTACAAGTTCGCATTTTGATATTATTTTTCGATGATAAAATGAGTGGCTCTTTATATTTTCTATGCATGAGTTAGAACCGCATTCAGTAGTGCAAGCCTTCGAGACTAGAACCTTAGCCTACTACGCTGTGTGCGAGTGTGTCAAATGTCATCTATCATCAGGCTATCATAAATTAAAAAGGAAAATATCTGTAACTATTCATAGTTTTGTATGTCTATATGTTACGGTGAACGAGTCGTCAATGCGTTGTTTTCGAGCAAAGGTACTGGGTTCGAATTCTCACCAACTTATATGTGAACTGACCAATTATTATTTAAACACGTATCAATTTAAATCATTTGCTAAATGCCTTGGGGAATACATTAAGCTCTTGGATTCGGACGTTATCAATACATTGACCGAAAGAGTTTTTAGCAGCCCTTAATTTACAATTAACAACCTTGTAGGACTTGTGGTTCAAGTCACTCGGTCTGAAATAAAAACATTGCAGACAGTGTGCAGAAAGGTGACACAAAGCTTATAAAAATTAATTTCAATTCAGAATTTAAATAAAAGTAATTTAGCATATTTTGAAAAAAATAAATACTTGATAAGAAAAACTATTAATTTTAAATATGAACACTAATGTCAATAGATATTCTTGTGTTAGTACACTCACTAAGGTATATTTTGCGTATCTTCTAAACTTAGCAATCTATTACGACCACAGAGCTGACTGCAAGAATCTCTTTAAGAATAAAATACATTTTTTTATATTTTAATTTATGCTTGTCTTTCTATCCTATTATTTCTTCACACTATTTATTCAACAAATTTGTAAATGAACTAAAATTTGGACATCGTCTATTTCATAGACTTATCTCCGTTCGTCCAGAGCATTTCAGCTTTCGACGGGCGTATGCGCACGTATTAGTCCCCTTCGACATGATCAAATCGAAAGTGAAATCGACTGGCTTGGACGGCTTAAGTAAAATATTTGTTTTGGTCGAAAAGGGTTAGGTTCCTTCACATGAAACGTAAAACTCTTTTTCCGCCTGTCGATGCCTCGGGGTTAAAATGTTACGTCGGCGTTGACATCCGACCTCGGCGCGTGTTTGCTTTCGGACTTTTTTCGAAGCTACTGGAAGCCGTGATGTTTTGTATCTTGAGTGAAAGCGAAAGCTTTTTTTTTTGCTAGTGTACTATGAGGAAAGGTGTTTATTGAACGTAAATTGATAAGTACACTAAAATGTTTGCGTGATGTTTAAAATCGGAAAATTTGTGACTATGCAAAGATCGGTGAGATGAGGTGAGGTATATATTTAGCAAATAATAACAAATTTCCTTGGTTTTCGATTTATTATGATATATTTCCGGTCACGTATGTCGTGTCTTCTTGTGGTCGCGCTTCGAATGCTCAGTATACCACACCAATACATTCAGCAGTTTTTGACTGATTTACTGTTGATGATGTGTACCAACATATAGTCTAACATGTTTTACAATATTCCAGTATACTTATATTTATTACACGTGACGTTGTATTACGTCTATGTTTAGATCCATGGTGGCCTAGTAACCAAAAAATGTTGTCTTCGATTCAAAAAATACCGCGTTCAAATCTTGACCACGGGGACCTGGACTACTAAACGCCTCCTCATTATTTAAAAACTTATCAGTGTGGTACTAAGAACGTAATATAATAGTAACTAATAAAATGAATAACCTGATAGGACCAAAACATACTACATCAGAAAAAAACTAAAAGATAGTTTCTCAAAATGGATAATGAAAAAAAATTGCTCATTAAATATACATAATTATAGGAAGTTCAAAAGTTCAGAAATGCAACTATTAAATTTATGTCAATTTAAACTTAGAGTTAAGTATTACTTACGTAAATTAATGAAACTCGACATACTTATTTTTCGAGTAATTACCTGGAACACGTTCGAAGATATAAAAAACCGATATTTAAAAATTTCAAAACACTAAAAATTGTTCTTTCGATGACTTCTTCATCGAATAACTTTTAAATTATAGAATTTAGTTTAGTTTTGGTAATTTTTTTCGTAATTCATATAGTAAGTAACAGGGAGAAATTTAATTTAATTACATTTTGGATGCCGAATAGCATCCGAAATGGAATTAATTTTGTTTTTATTAAATTTGTTTCAAAGCACTCAAAAATATTAATATTATAGCTTTTTTCGGCTAGAGATTTACTAAACCAAAAAAGTCACAAATTTTTATCCTAGACTGCTTTTTAAACAGGTAGAGGATAAATTAATTATTAATTAATTAGAAATTAAGCAATCGCATTAACCTTTTACACTAACTTAATAATATTATCGTGATGAACACGATGTTTTTCTCGAAGAGATCTTTACTAGCGGATGGAAGTATGTTATTTATCTCACCTTCCTGTATTTATATTTATAAATAGGAGCGATTACAAAAATTGCTTATCCGAGATATTTTCCCAACGGTTTATCTTGAACGAAGGCCGACATTCTTGAAAAATTGCCACGCGACTGTCGAAGAACTAGCACAAAAACCGAAATGTCATTGCGCAAGCTTATAATAAGGTCCCATTCACACGCATACACACACACAGACAGACACGACCATAGACAAACAGCGACAGGGTTATTTTTTATAAGATACGGCCGTGCGCAATTTTGAACAAAAAACGGCAAAATCAATAATAGCGCCGTCGTGCACGTGTTGCCGATGGATTATGTATTTCGTCTTGGAGGATTTTCTCAGAGCGGGGGAGCTGCAGGTAGGAGCTGGATTTAGAAAACGTTAGAGTAGATCTGTATTATTTTTAAATTTGTGTATAAATCTGAAACAGAAATATTCAACGAACGACAACGAATTTTTTACAGATCTTTTGTTAAAATACCGATATATCTTGCTATTGGCGACTCAACGAGGTCACATATATTTACTAATTTAACGTCTGAAAAAAATTATTGAAATCGAAATGAAGGCTTAAAATACTTAGTTAAATGATGTTGTGATTCTTGTATATTTCGTGTTGATCCATAAATTCATTTAAAAAAAAGTTTGTTTTAATAAAATTTTGTTCAAACCTACGTTTTTACGTTCGGAGGCTAATTTGACATTTTTTAATGCGGCTTTTAATATCCTACAAGAGCTTGAAAAACATAGTTCTATGAGTAAATGGATCATTAAAATTTTTCATATTAAGTAGGTTAACATTAAAAATCTATTAATTTCATTCGTTTGGAATATTTCTATTCCTAATATCATTTAATATTTTCTAAAATTAATTATTGAAATTGCTTCTAACACTATGAATAGTTTGATAATATTAAAGGAATACTTTGTATTTTACTTACAACCTATTCTTAGATAGTTTTTATAGTAGTGTATAACACAATTAAACTTTAATTATAACAAATACAATTTTGGGCGTTATCTGTTAATCTTACATCAAAAGATGACCACAATAAAAGCATATATACACATTAATACATATTGGAATAATATATTAAGTTACGAAACTTTAAAAACTGAATAATATTTAGACATCCTCAACAGTTACAGATATTTATCTTATTATTATATACCTATTCTGCTTAAAGCAGAGAAAAATAGAAGCCAAAGTTCTTTACTTGATGCGATTTTCACGTGAATTTTTTCCTTTTTTTCATTCGTCAAGCGTTTCTCCCTCCTTGAAAATACACCTCAATTTCGTTTGTATAACATTTTCTAGAGCATCCCTTGCCAACCTTCATTGAAACATTTTAAAATTACTATTTTCATATTTCGGTTATTGCTGAACGTGAATAAGATGAAACGATTTTCAACATTTTACATAAAATTGTTCACTTAAAAATAAAGGGAATTAACTGAAATGGAAGTGATTTTTAATATTTCCATAAAAATCTAGTAGAAGTCAATTAACTCCAAAAGTGGTAACAAGAAAAAAAGTAGTAAAACATAAAATTTGTAATAGACTCTTGGTGAAGGTTCACTTATTCAGTAGAAAAGAGGCTTAAAGTGTCTATGAAATGTCTCAGGACGCCAGGTCGGACCTCTATAAACTTAAATTTATGTGGTTTATGGGGAATGTAATCGATTACATCTGAACTCCTTTTTATAATTAGTCATAAAACGCGTAAGGGAACACCATTAAAAACCGTACGTCTCTATGGAAAAGACATCGGTTTACGACGTGTATTAATAATGCTTTGGTATTAATTAAAACATAAATAAAACAAACATCTTCATAAAGTGACCGACCATCACGGATGCGTTAACGCTTTCCTTAAATTAGGATTCTTTAGTTGAATTTTATTCGTATATTTCATCACGTTTGTTTCTAATTCATGATACATAATGTTCATAAAAGACGATTATGAAAATGATTGAATTTGTTTAGTTTTTCTTTTTTATGCCCCAATCAAAATTTGAAAAGTTCCAGATTTACGAGATTGTTTTGTATACTTTATGTCTATTTGTGTCAAACTTAGTACTTTGTAGCATAATGTTTTTGCGGAGTTTTACATGGAGTTTGGAACAGTAGAGAAAGAAGTGAGAAATTAAATATTTGCTCAGTTTTTGCTTTAAATAACATATATAATACTATTTAAATGTATACATACATCTATAAATATATACATATCCCAGACTCAAGACAGACCCTAATTTTTAATAATGTAAATTTTTGTTTTGGGGAGTCGAAAGCACGTCTCCAGCATAGCAGGTAGAACTTCTACCGACTGAGTCAATTAGACAGGCTGTATTTAACGGTTAAAATGAAAATTGTTTCACTACTAGACTTTCTGGACTATCAGCTTTTAAAGCTGTTGAATTTGAGTCCATTTAAATATTGCAAATCGGTCGTATCTTCAAAAAGCTTCACAAAAACTACTGAACAGAAAATAAAGAGTCGTTATAATAAATTATTACAATCCTGTCTTTAAACAACAGTAAGTAGTCATGCGAGTTGTGAGTCTAATGGGTATGATTAAACTGATATAAATAAAATGTTGTGCATCTTGATTCAACATTTTCAAAACATCCTGCTTTTATATGACAATTCTTAATTCTTATATAACACCTTCATGTTCTAACGTTAAATGAAATCTGAAACGAAATGAAGCGTTCGTATAGTAAAATTGCAATCTGCAAAATCCTAATTCATTTAGCGAAGAAATAATTTTAAGGTGTTATATAATACCAAATAATATAAAGAAGATGCATTTTTTAATGTCGTCTCGAAGATTTCATGTCTTTTGACGTACGAAAATTCTATACAATCATAACGGCTAAGATTGTAACAATCTTCCCATGGCACGGTAGACCCCGGCCACGCTAATAAAGGGCGACCTTCGAAAAATGCAGGTAATTTTATAGAGTTTTTTTGTCCGCACCGCGAAGATGATACAGTTACATCGTCGCGATATCGGGAGTGAATTTTTTTCGCGGATCGTCCGTAATAACTAGGTCAACGAAAAAAAGATTGATGCCTTATCTGCGGTGAAGCTCTCAGCGCGGAGTGCTTAGACAGATTTATCGTTTTATAATAAATAGGAATAAACTTTAATTCTTTGATTCTCGGACATTTTATGGGGTGAAAATTGTTCTAATAAAAGCTAATACTTTGCGAGATATTATAGATCGTATCGGTCGTAGTGACCTGTGATTATGTGGTGAAGATAAAGATACTCGATTCGACGAGGCTTCGAAGAAATCCAAAATTGATCTTTCAATGAAAATTTAAATAACAGTTTATTTTTAATTTAGTTCAGAAAATTACTTGGTTGAACGGAACCCTATTTATTATTATCAATTTTTCATATATTTATCTGTTAAATCTAATATAACTATTCGTTAATTTTTGTTTCAGCATCATGCTTTTACAGAACATTTCAATATTTTTCATAATGTATGAAATGAAAGATTTTTGTTTTCCAATTTGAATTTCAAGGATCTAATAAATTAAATTCAATCCTTGGAATAAGGAAATCGCAAAAATAATCAATCGGTAGTACTATTTTGGCAGAAAAGGCTTTTTTTATCCACGTGAAAAGTTTTAAATTGTACAAAAATAAGCTATCATTAGATTTTTTGACTTAAAATTTATCAAGTTTTTTAATGGACTTTTTAGGGATAATATCGTAATGGAACACTTTACTGATACAGTGAATTAACTTTGTGATTGGATTGGATTTTAAATACCTGCTGAAGGCAATAAGTATAAGCACCGCTAACATTGTGTTGCAATAACAATTTATTAGTTGTAAAATATACCGATAGGAGTTAATTTTAATACAAAATTCAAATAAGATTTTTGAAGCAATGTCTTTTAAGCGGTGATTCGATAGTCGCTGAATGGAGAAAAATTGAGATTAAAATTTCAAGAACGCATCATTATTAAACACATCTCGTTATAAGATAGAGAAGGAAGATGTAACATAAAACGAAAGAGAAATATCAACATACATATACATTTTGACGTTACGTCAACAGAGAAAGAGAAAACGACGTATGCTCAACGAAGCGTTAGAATAAGATAGCTTCGTGCATGCGCGCGTTGTAGATGTATGCTTCACACGCTATATATGAACGACTAATATACCATATATTGTGTAATTAATATTTATCATTGAGTTTAGTTATTACTTTCGTTTCTTACATTTGTGTCCTGTGAACGTTTCACTGTATCCGGGAAGAATTATGTAAGTATTTTAAACTATTAAACCAATAATGATATTCCTTAGTTTAAGAAATTTCACGCTTGTCACGTGTACAGTGAAGTATGGGCCTTTTTTTAAAGTTACTTCATGATGATTTCGGTTCTGTTGTTGTTTAAAAGTAAGTATTATATACATACAATGAAATGATTAAGTGGATTAAGATCTGAAACACTCATAACTGAAGTTTAATTTAAGTCCAGTGAAGAGGACGAGAAAAGCGTAACATAAAATAAAAAAAAATATGTGTCCATTACTAAATTATGTATCAAAATAATAAGCTTAGCAAATGATTACTTTAATTACCTTATTCCTTAGGTCTGGAACCCCCAAGTATACATAAAAATATATGATTCGAATTGATAATATAAGAATTACAGTTTGAGATTTATTTAATAATTTAACAACATTATAATAAATGAATTATGTAAGTATTTGCTGTTTTAATTTAAGATCCCGAATACCGAAAATCGATAGGGAATCGGTACAATATACTTAAAATCGACAAAATTTGACCACTGTCTTAAGCTAAAAAAAATAAAAGGACCTAGAAATTTATCAGCATATTTGTATTTAGACATTCGAATCTCATTTAAGGTTTAAAAATGATAAGCTTGGAATACGACAGTATGACTTACAAACAGGTAAAACAACTGTATATGACTTGAAAAGGAGTAGCTCGGATCGTCATTGATTCATGTGTGAAACAGTATCGTTTTGTAAAGTGATTGTACAATTTTAGTTTTAATTTCATCGAAATTAAAAAAGGCATTGCCCCAGTTATATACGAGGTACAATTAGCGATCGCGGCAACAATTATAAGGGTTCCCTTACAGTTATAGTAATTACGGGAAATATCATAAACAAGTCGCGGGCTACACGCCGCCCGCCGCGCGCCGGCGCACTGATCTCTTTCCGGTCACAGCTTTTTTTTTAAGGTGGCCTAGTGCTTTTCGTGCTCGATTGCGCTTTTGCAATGGAATTTCGAATGTCTCGTTGTGGGACGGGCGAGGCTGCGGCTTCAATTACATTTTTTTTTTATTCTTCTGTAATTTTAAAGTTTATATAATTTGGATTCGTAATATCTAGAATGTACGTTTACTTTCACTTATATATATTGGTGTATTGATGTGCTAAAGTAACGATTTTATTATTGAAAAAAAGGTATTATTTTTTTTTACTGAAGAACTGTTTTTTTTATTACTTTGGATTATCTACTGATAAAGAAATGAATTTGTTTTGAATTAAAAATAAGAACTGAATGAGATACGATAGATTATTTTCATAAATTCATCCCTATTTTTCAGATGGTTGCATTGAGACCATGTATATCCAGATAGTAGAATCTTTGCATACCTCTCTTACATCACTGACATTCATCAATCGTGTTACGTAAGCTCGTAGGTTTTATGTATTTACAATGTGGCCCTTTTTATTACGCCACTAATTTGATCGGCATGACATTTTCTGGGGTGACCCTAGCTGACCCTTCCGACATACATATTCACTCTTTTATTTCAGTGATACACGTTCATTCGTTGTCAGATTAAATTTGTGTATAGTAAAAATAAAATGGAAAAGTTGACTGATTATGATATTCTTTGAGTGAAAAAAATTATTAAAAAAATGTTACAGTCACATACCATAAAAATATTGGTACAAGAGTTTAAGTCATAGTGAAATCCATAGATCTCATCGCATTTCAATCTAATGCGCATGCCCATGAATATTGTCGAATGAATTGTAATGATCGGTGCTTTAATTGACGCTATCAAAGCGTTCACGCCGACTTACCTATTCTGCTAGGGACGACTCTCTTAATATCGATACATGATTGTGTTGTTCTGAACTAGACGAACGCTCAAAACTGATGCGAAGAACTACGTACGGTTCCTGAATACTGCCTAAAGTCGATTTTTGCCTTTTTGAAATAACTACCCACATAAAATTTTGTTTTACGTTTTGATTTTTTTATTGTCTCAAAGTGTTTTGAATCGTACTATACAATTATACTCCTACAGTTGTTTTGCAGTAATATCATCATGATATTCATATTCATATCTAGAGATAGTTTCATTCTTTTGACACGAAATCCAAATACATGTAATGTTTTACTCACACATTCCGCAAAAACCGATCATTGTGTTGCAAATATACTCTGAACCATAAGGATCCATTACTAACGAACAGTTCAACCAACCTCAGCAAACCAGGCATGAGGTAAGCGAGTCACTTGGCCTCCTTCTAATATAGTACTGAGAATTTTGACAGCTGATTTCAGTCGCCTTTTAGCTTTGTCTGAGTGAGGGTATTTTTGTGCTGAAAATTTCTAAATTGCTCCACGAAAACTTAAATAATTCGAGAACTACTTTTCTATCTTACTTGCAGATAGAAAAAAAATGTTGTAATCCTCAAAAAATTTTTAGGTACATGAAGCCGTCACAGAAAACAATAACATTACTTGAAGTTAGAAATTTGAAATGCGCGATAAAATTCGAAACAAAAACCGGCAAATCATATGCAGAAAAAAGTCAGCAACCTTATTATTTGAGACTAAGGTTAAAGAATTTGGCTTAAAAATTAGAAAATTGTAACCATTGGGATATTGACGAAACCCTGTCAATAAACAAGTGGCTCGCATCTCCTATACCTGTGCTATCTGACGTGCCTTTACCGACCCAACCTTTCATTCCTTCCCAAAAGATAAGTCTGCTCAATATTCCATGTCTACCGGTAGTCCCATGACTATAGAGTTTAATTTTTTGTCATAAATTAAACATCGATATCGACAACCGGAACATGATGTGCTTATCTACATCACGACACCCGTTCATTCATGTGCCAGCCAACGTGGCCCCGCTAACCTCTGGTTAGAACCGCTCTCGGCTTCCGTGAACTCCTTCATTAAATCTTGCTCGTATTAGACTAGTCGGATTAACCACTGCCATGTTCTTACACGTAAAATAATTGAGCAATTAGGGCGTTTTATGTTCAGTACATTATGAGGAAATAAGAAGTGAATATTATGGTGTCGATTGGCATCACTGAAGTGTAAATAAATAAAAAAACTAAACGTGCGGTTGGAGGACCGGAATCAGGAACAAAGTTTTTTGTGCAAAATAAGTAATGGAAAGTAAGGAATAAAATTAGAGTTTCAATTAATATTATAGTAAATATATTAATTTATTAAAAATCACATACAAAATAATGAATTATAATTTAGGTAACAATATACTAAATAATAAATTATGAGAGAGAAAAAGAAAATTGCATAGAGGGGGCGTAACGCTCTTTCGTTATGTTACGGTTTCTCTCAGCCGACTTATTCCGCAAACCGCGTAAAAGAACTTTGTCCCAATATCCAGACGTTACTCCGAAACTGCAATTGTCCTTGCCGTATGTCACAATTATTTCAGTATTTATTGAATATTCAAGTCAAAAATATATAAACTACACTTTTGATGTTACATTCTACGCGCATTGTGAACCGCATTGAAAACGCGTAACTCTGTGTCTCACGTTATGTAATCCCTCATGTATTTTAAACCTGGATTTTAACAGAACAAAAAAGAAATCTTTATATATGTATAGGGTAGAAAAAAGTTTTGATGTATGATGAAATGTACTGTGTCATTATTGCCAACAATGTGTAGCATGTCTGCTCTGCTCCGCGATATTTTTTCTACAAGTTACGGGGGTTGCTGTGTATGTGTCCAGAATATCAAAAAGAAACACACATCTATTATTTAACATGGTTTTATTGCTTTCAAATCCTTTATTGGTTTCGTCTGAAACCAATTTATATAGTACTTTTTCTATTCTGATTGAGGTATCTCCAAAACGTGCATTTTGAACGCGACAACGGCCTCGTCGAGGCTCGAAAAACGTAAACCGCATAATTTATTCTTGACGCTTGGGAATAAATAGAAATCGTTGTGTACCAAATCAGAGCTGTGCAGCAGATGACCCGTCAATTAGACCTTTTGACCTTCCAAATACCGAGTTGTTTCGATCGTCGTGTGACAGCTAGCATTGTCATGATCTTGTTCTCTTTATTTCTTCAAAGAGTTTTGGCAAACAAATGGACGTATATCTCTCCAAATTAACCGTTTTACGATTCTCTAGCGACAGTGTAACCACAAGTCCATTTATACTAAAGAAACAAGCAACCATTTGCTTCAAAGTGGTTTTGGCACGAATCACTTTTGTGGGGTTCGGTTCATTTTGAAACACCCACACCGTTGACCGTTGTTTAGTTTCGGGGTCATACGCATAGATCCAAGATTCATCACTTGTGTAGATATTGTAAACAGCTTTTGACGAACCATGATTGTATTTTTTTAAATTTTTTTGCACCAAGCGACACGAGCTTGTTTTTGATTAATGTCCCAATTGTGCGGAACTTAAAGCGAATAAATGTTTTTTAATGCAAAATTTTCGTATAATATTTAATTTACGATTATCATACATGTTCTCAGGGACGCCTTTCTCTCACAATATGAAACATGATGATCTTCCATTATTGATTCCTGCACAGCATCGATATTATATGGCACAACAACCGATTTAGGGCGACTTACTTTAAATTCGTTTGTGAGCATAGACCGCCCACGATTTAAAAAAAAAGATACACAGTAGTTTTTGATGGTGCTTCATCCATAAAAGTCAAATTGAGTTGATTGAAACTCAATTTTTGAGTTAGCCCATTAAATCCATGGTGATAAAGACACGCAATTTTCGAAATGACCCCACCATGGTAAAACAGTTGACAGTTACATGAAACAAACTGTATTAAACAGCCAAAGAGTTCCTTTTTTAAGTGTTGTAATTACTTTTTAAATATTTTTCCGTATGTGCCAGTCCCGGATACATAAATAGCAGCCCTCATACTCTAAAACTGGTAATTTTAATACCATCTATCATCAGCAAATTTATATTAAAACTTTGACAAATATTATATGTCTATATTAAAGAATCATGTAAATAGTACTAGTGATTATCGAGCTGTAAAACCACAAATGGACGCAAAAACAGAGAGATGTGTTTTATAATATGCAGAAAAACAGGGCGTGATGAGTATTCGTCCACTTACACAGTCTGATAAAACAATCTTAATGAGACTCAATAGCATACGTGATCTGTAAAATTTAGGTAATTGAGTAAAACTGGGGGAAAAAAAGTTTATGACAACGTAAATGGCCTCGTTAGGTTTGTGAAACACTAAAGTTACTTAACTGGGCTATACTTACCCATCGTAACTGTCAAAATCAGAGAGGAAATTTTGCCTTTTAACGCTCACAACGAGCACTTTAAAATGAGTTAAGTGTTCATTTGCCACTCAATACAGAAACCAGCAGTTAGCCTAAACGTAATGAAGTAAGTACAAAATGGTCGAAAACCTCATGAGAAAATAAGTACTTAAGTGCTTGAAAGAAATAAAACAAAATTAAAGCTATATAATCCAGTAATTTATAATTCAATTCATGAAGACTGGATGACTCATGCACATACGGTATATAAGTAAATCTAAAAATCTTTAGATAATCAAAAACTGAGAAAATTAGCAAATTGTTTTTAATTTTTTTCAAAATAATTTCAGTTGAAGTGTCAATACATTAATTCTTCATTCTTTGGAATCACTGAAAGAAACAGCTTGCGCAATCACACATAGGGCCACTAGTTTTTCAATGTTCGTAAACCACTTTCCTCGAAGTTTTTCTTATGTTTTAGGAAATAAATAATAATTGCATGGTACGAGGTCGGGGTTGTGAGACCAGTGAGTCAAGATTTCTTTATTTAACGTCCCCAAATAGTTAGTTGTCTGTCAATATGTGGTGAAAAATTATCATGATGAAAAAAAATCCTATTGCGAAGTAGTTTTTCCCAAACTTTTTCCAAAACAAGAGGCAAATAGTTGTTAGTTTACCAGTCTGCAGTAACTGTTTTCTCATCGTCTAAAACGAAAGTTTCATAATGACTTGTCATTCCGAATAAAGAGGCTACAATCATTTTTCCGACTCTTCAACCTCGTTTTATTTTAGTAGGCAAGTCCTCGAAAGGAAACACCTATCAAGCAGAGTGTCTTTTGGTTCCAAGATCGTAACAGCAAATCCAGCTTTATCACCTGTAACTATGTCGTAGACAGCATTTGAATCCCTACCGGCACACCTTTACATCATTTTGCAACACCCAATTAACACGACGGAGTTTTATGCTACGTTTAAATTATGAGGTATCCATAGAATAAAAAGCTTAGTGGCCGCTAAATGTTCATAAAGAATTTTGTACACTTGACTCATACCAATGCGTAAGCTTGTCCAGATCTGGTGGTAGATCTCTTTTTTATCAGTCTCCATCACGAGCCGTTCAGCACTGATGTTGTCACGGTCATCGCCGTAGAAGGACGTCTTTCACGTAGAACATAGTCAGATGAGTGCTGTCAAGTTTGAATTCGTTAAATCTGTAATAAACAGTGCAAAGGATTGAGCTTCATCATGAAAGGCCAATTGAATTATGTTATAATATTCATCTTGGTTTAAATGGCAACGGACGTCATAGAAAATCATTGCACGAAAATTTTCTCACCTTGAATTTTGTTGACATGAGACAAACAATAGTTATTGCCGTTAATTTGTAAAAAAATGATCAATAAATTCGATATACATAATAAAGTTGGCAAAGAGTTACATTGTAAAAGTTTTATTATGTTTTTTTTTTAAACTTTATAAGAGTGGCTGAGTCTAAGTCGATGTATTAGTTACTTAATTAAAATAGGTATCAAATGATTATGTTAATCTTGAAATAAGTAAACACAAGTAAGTAAATATTTATTAATGAAAAGGTATATTTTATATTGATTATTCTGAAAAGTTGCCATTACATACTATAATGTTTTGGTTTAAGAAAATGAAAAGTAGACATTGGATTTGTCAGATATAGTTATTTTAAATAACTTCTTTTTTTTTTTCGAATATCATTAAGTAATAATGTGAATATCCTTTTTTTTTCTTATGTGTCCCTTCCTTTATTTATGAATTTATGGTAAAGCCACATATAAATGTCTATGTGAAAAAAACAGGTTCTAATAAATGTTATAAATATAATAAATTTAATACTGCGTTTTGAAGCGTTTGAACTTGTGCTTTCTTAATGGTCATAGCGAAGGCTGCTTTCACTGGAAATTGTTTTCTTATGATTTGGAAAAGTATGATTAAATCAAACGGTCTAAGGTTAATGAAAGGTATAGTAACTTGAAGAGTTTACAAATTAATATGGTCCCGGGGGTATGGAGTGAATAGTTATAGAATTCATCTTAAATTAAGATCAATGCCATTAGAAATTGAACCTTAGTCACAATTAGAACCCATTACTTTCTAGTTCTAACGCAACGCTCTTAACCACTTCCGTCACCACTGCGCTGTACTATCGTCGTCGCTTCGCTTAAAATGAGCAAATTTTTAAATTGGCATAGCGGAAATCATCTAATGGATGAACTTATACATATATCAAAACGCATCAACGAATATTATGAATTTGACCCACATGCAAAGTGGACTGTACAACAGTTGGCCTCACGCAACCATATCCTTGACATTCAATCGGATGTGGCCGATACTGACGATTGTTCGTAGCGGAATCGTTGAAGACGATTGCATCACCGAAGGAGTCATCGGCCGGCCACTTACGGGAGCGGATGTCGTTATGAGCGTCGATTAAACGGGACGACGTCAAACTGCCGGGGAGCAAGTTCAAACAATTAACTGTATAGAAGTGTCCGACTCTAATGAATGATGCAGACCTGCTTGAACGCAGCGAGAGCAATGTGACACTGGGCGCAGTACAAATTGATATTAATTGCATCCAAGACGGCGGCGAAGAGAGGGCGAAGGTACAACTAAATATTAACTTCTATCACATTATCGCATCTGATTAGGAACTCGTTATAAAATTAATACGCTTTTGTTTACATGGAACTCGTAAGAAACGATTGTATATACTAATCATTTTAATAGTTTAACCACTAAAATGTATTTTATTTTATGTTTGTTTCTTTTATTTAAAAGCACATAAATCCAAAACAAAATAGCGAAATTATTTAACCACTGACTTATTTTTAGTTCAGTTAATGTATTTCTAATTATTGTCAAATTGTTCGGTACAACAAACCAACATAAAAATTTCGATTTAATCAAATATTTTGTAAAATATTTCAAGCTTGCGAGCTGGGTAAGCATACCCTAAAAAATTGTTTCTCTTCTTGTATTTATTAGAAGTTGTAGGCAATTAGCCGGAGGCTGCTTGAGCGGTGCTCTTTAATTTTTTCCTACTCTTTGTCGTTCTTCACAAAACATTTTGAACTTATTTGCCAAGAATTTGTTCGTCTCAGTGGGGGACAGCTTAGATCTTTGACACGATGTTACTGCATTGAAGCCTCAACACAATGCCTCTTGCTTATTTATTTAGTTTAACTACAAATTTTTGCAAAAAGCTATTTACTTATAATTTTTTTTTATATAATATGTGATGGTATACAATTTCACTTTTTCGGTGTGAATTTATGATAGTATTGGTATTTATAGTACAAATACAATAGAAACATATAATTCTACTGTATTTACTAGACTGTATTTTATGTTATGAAGATCATTATCTAATTTGTGGACGCAATTCGTGATATATTACTTAATAGGTTTCAAAGGAAAACTTATAAAGTAAACTGCTTTCTAGTATGTTGCTACACAGTATTTTTATCGTAACGCTAGATCTAACCAGAATGCCTACAGGAAAATATTATTAAATATATAAAATGGAAACATTTTTAGAAAACTCTAATTTACGATTGCAATATTTTGAAATGATATGTCCATATCATTAAATTGGATCAGCAAATATTTGTTTCTATTTTTAATGTGAATCTTGAGGCTCAAAACAATTAATTATATAGTCACAGGGATTGATGGTAATATGAAAAATCTATATTTTTACGTACCTACATGAATCGTCCGTTGTGCTATAAATACACTATTTTGCGGTTGTTATGCCATAATAAATATAACTGGATAAGTCTTAGCACATTTACAATAAAAATATCTCTGTAACATATCATGATCACTTGAACTAGTACAATCACATACTGGGTACATATAATCCTTAATGGCGCTTTTCTTAATTTTCCTTCAAAATTACTTAACTGGTATTTTTAGATAAAACATAGAACTCCAAATACTTTCATTAATATAAAACTCTCGGCACCTAAATGTAGTCTTGTGAATATTTTTTTTAAATAGCTGTTATAATCTCGAAAAAGAAGATAAAAAAAAATAAAACTTTACTTTCTTATTATAATTATATTTTTTCTGTCTATATGTTTGACAAATACGTTTTTCAATTTTTTAAAAGTCAATGTACGTGTATAAAATAAACAAAACTCAATTCGCAACATAACATTTTTTTTCCCAATATTTGATTTGCTAAATGGTTCCTTCTAACAATGTAAAAATATCTTTATAATACAAATCCGCGTTTAGGATTATATTTCGCTTGTCGATTGATACAGTTATTTGTTTTTTATATCAGAACATTTATTTTGATTCTCGGGAGCTTCCTGAAATCATACGTTCGAAACTCTTTGTCTTTTCAGGAAGCTCATTGTCTTGGCTTTTTTATACATCCGGTGAACGTACGTAACACGTAACCTTTTTCTATTACCTGAAGACGATTTCAGATTCTTTTAATCCCTAAGAGCTTCCCACTTCTCTTGAAAAAATTAGAAATTTAACACTCCGTACTTGCACCGTACAAATTCCAATTCAAATCCTTTTCCAGATCTTTTTTTTTATGTAATCGACTTAACGCTCAATATTTATCGCTAAAATAGTTTAGCAATAAACTTGATTAGCTATAAATATATGCGCTAACACTTATACTGCTTATTAAACTATTACACCATAAATTCAATATCACAGAGCGCTAGTGTCAAAGTGCTTTGACATCTTTTACATCAAAAAGTATAGTGTTCGATCCTTAACACCAGCGAGTTGACGTAATGAGTTATCAACTCAAATTAAATCGAATTATTTGCTCTACGAGGCACGGGGCAAGGAGCCTCGTACCTCGGAGAGAACAATTAAGCTGTCGGCTCCGGTCGTTATCACCAAGTCGGTAGCTAGTGGTTATTAACAGCCCTCAACCCGTACTAGATTCAGGTTATCCTTGAAAAGCTTAAAATCCAAGCCTCTATATTGGGAGCAGAAAGTATTGTAGAAGAATATGGCTCAGCAATGCGATTTTTACTTTTTTTACTCGTATAGCACATTTAAATGAGCAGGTGAGCTGTCAAACAGTAGACGTTCACCATCACCCATGGACATTCGCAACCTTTGAAGTGTCATCGATAAGTTGCCTGTCTTTTAAGAAAGGATAGGACAACCAACGGACTTGGTATAGGGCTGATGGTGAGGGGAAAGGGGAGAGTGAATGACCGTTACTGTCACTCACTGGACGAAATGCAACAGCGAAAACTGCTACTTAACGTTCGTACTCTGTATGAGTGTGGTATTTCGCCGGACCTGCCGGCCCATTTCTTTGCTGCAGCCAGGTACGATTCTACAACAGTAAAACTTGATATTAAAACCTTACAACAACATCAACATAAAAATATCATAGAAAACAGCTTAACCGTATTGCTTTATTGTATTAAAATTCTAGGTATTTGATGTCTATACAGATAACTTTCAATACAATATTAATTTTTGTATCCAATAATGGGAATTATTCAAAGAGTAAACATACTTAAATGTAATCAGTGAGTTGACGCCAAAGGTGTACACACTTATCACTTATTGATCGCTTATAAAGCGACACTTACGCCCACGCTCGGCCAATATTGACACAAGATAAGGCGGCCGCGACATCACTCGGTCCAAGGAATGATAAACTGCCCCATGAAGGAACTGTTAATATGAAATTATTACTAATAAAAAAAACATAGCTCAGGTGTACAGGAAATACGGATTGAGGCAATGTTGTTTTGAAAAAAATGGAAAGTTAGGTTTTTTCTGGAAGTTCCTTTTTTTTTTATACACAGAATAGATAAACCAAATAAACATGGCAGTGATAGGATTAAAGGATTCTCAAGGTCAAGCGAAATCGGAGCTTCGTGTATTTAAGTAATAATAGTTATTATTCGAAGGTAGCATTGACTACATACTACATTCATAATATATTTATCATGTGTCGATATAACAAGCTATTAATTCATACAAACGCACACAATTCGTACAAACTAAGCGTTTTGAATGTCATAGACAACATTGTACAAAAGAGCTTTTGAGTGCAGAAAATATTTTAGTCGTTGTTAATCATGTGCTTCCTAGTCAAAGATCAATATGAGTGCTCTTAAAAAACAATGAAGGAATCGCCACGAGCCAGATCTGGAATGTTTCTTTAAGTATCAAACGAATCTCATGCATTTATAACTCCTGGTTGGTGAGGTTGGTGAATCGCGTGCTGACACGGACAAGTCGCCTTGTATGGACTTTTCAACAACGCGCCAGCTGTTTATAGGTATCTATTAGACTGTAACAAATCTTTAGCTTATTTTCTGTTTGATATACTTAAATGATAATTTACACATTGTGAGTGCCTTTTACAGGTACAATAAAATGGAAAGAGGACTTTTTGAATTTAATCGCATTTTTTTTAAATATCGCAACTTATCATACTTATATTTTTGTTGTACGTATTTGGATAATTAATATTATATTGGGAAAAATAAATGTTAAGTACAGGCTTAAAAAAGTTAATCTAAGCGAATTTTTAATTATTCAGTCATTAAAATTCATCTGCTACGCATTTTAATAATATTCAAATATCTTTTTTTTTAAGATCTAAAACCATTTTTTCTCAAAACGGGACCTAGGTATGATAATTTCTATAAAAAAATTTTTATTCCTTCATTTATCTGTCCAAAAAAAAAACACGGAATAATAGATACAAAAGTCATTAAATGTAATATATTTTCATTGATTTAAATTAAAATAGGTAAATAGTAATAATATCAATAAAGAAACTTAATAATGTTATTATGTTTTAACACAGAATAATAGAAAATTCTTATGAGATCACTCCAACTTACAATCAAACCGATTTCAGAACACAATACGTAATAGATGGGACATATAAAAAACAATTATACTAAACAGTTACACATTCAAAGCAAACGCATGTTACGTACTGTACTTTGGGACTATGTTATATGCATTGGCCGACATCACAAGATGTAATCATAAAACCTAACCGTATAATTAGTAATGTGTCACATGTAATTATGAATGTGAAAATGTCGAAAATTATGCCCCCTCTATCTTAACTCTATAACATGCCATGGACTCGGTAACCCACTGAATCCGGGATGAGATTAACGTCAGCCGGATCTCAGAAGGACTTCTCAATTTAAACCGGGAATTTATGCTTTCGTTGGAGGCGTTCATTTGAAATGGTAAATTTCAGATGCGCCATTCGCGGCACGTTCGCCCGACCTTGAGAAGTGGTAATAGGCGAGGACTCGAGTGGACGGGTTTTCGTTCTTCTTTTCTTCGTAGAATATCAATTCGGAGCTCGCGTGCTCCTAGAAGGTGTAATGTCGATGCCGATGTGGTCCGTCCGTCGTAAATGTGAAAGAACATTGCGTGATATGTCGAAGAAAAAAATTTTGTTTTTTGTATATTGTCTTCGTAATGATAAGTGACCACTTCAGCGGTAAAAATAAACCGCTTATGTGAAATGTCTAACGGCACGTTTTCACTTGAGCAAAAACGTTCCGATGAAACGTCGCGACGCGCCGACCAGAAGGCACCTAAGGCTCCTCTTGGTTAAAACCCACTCGATAGCGTTCTCGTTTTGACAATTATACTGGACGTTTTCCTTTTTTTGCTAGACTGGCACGCAAGTAAAGCGTGCGTTAGTGTTATATCTTATACTAATACGTACAGCTTTATCCATAATTATCGGTTCGTTAAATGAATTTGTTTTACAATTTTGAAAATTTTAACATTTTTGATAATGAGCGATAGCGATGATAAGGTGGTAAGTTTCTGAATTAAATACAGAAGAACCTTCTAATTTCCATTTTTTTTCTAATTCATTTTAATATGTTTCAATATTAAAATAAAATAAATTTGGATGTTGCACATCCACCAAGTGTTTCATGACAATTCATTTTTATTTTGCCGTTGCCGTTTTCTTTTCATTTAAAGAAAATCTCTTTATGAATATTTTCAAATGCAAAATTAGAGTGCGAATGTATTAGTATATTTTATATTATTTTATGATTACGGAAATAAAATTAATCATTACTAAAAATAACTCTTATACCAATAATCAATTGTTAAACGTAAGATTTTATTATCGTAGTTTAAAACGTTAACTTAGAATTTAACTGTAAATAGCCTAAATACTTTCAATGTTCTTTTAACTTAACACATGGTGTACCATACACCTTTACCGCGAGCTACAGGCGATCTCCCGTAGCGGCGCGCGCGCCGGTAACGAGTGTGCCTCATAACCGAATCATCGCGCTTGAGCCATTGTCACGTGCAACTCCCGGCGCACAATAGCGGTTCTCAAACTGTACGTGTTATTCTACCGCAGCGCCGCACTGCAGCACCGCACTCGACGAACACAATGACGTAACAGCAGCGGTAATTTCTCGTAGATGCTCAGGCGTGTTTATTATAGTCAGGAGTGCGGCTACCGGGTGGTCAAAATTTTTATTCGTCAGCGAACGCTATACTTCACTCAGAACAATTAACAAATGTGGATTTTTTAATAGGTTCCAAAGTGTTTTCGTGCACTGAAGTTCCATATAAAGATTCGAGATTCGCGATGGCAACTCGACAAGACTATATAATAAAGTTTTAGAAACTATCGAACGTCTGGCGAAAAAGAGTATTGAATAGCCTGCAATAAGAGCAACGTTACAACACTCCGCAATTGTGTTCCGAATTCTATGTACGAAAATGCTCCACTTGTCACGTGACAAAACCTATTCATTCACAATTTACACTCGCAACTTACTATTTTAGAAATATCATAGTCGGTACCACAAATAAAGAGAAGTGAACCTTGCCCGACTAGCGATAGCGTCGTTATTGAAACTGCCGGAGTCCACTCTTGATGCATTCTAAGCGCGAAAATCGGGAAGCAAATCAAAGCAAACATAACGCCTTAGCGAGTACGACACCCCCGCGGCGAAGAAACAATTTACGGAACAAATGGTCGACTTCACGCCACAATGGCCGGCAAAGATAATGGCGGGAATTACACGGAAATCTCGAGGCGTGATCCATTGTGGAGGCTGGAGTGCTCGCCGGGCGACAATTTGCACCTCGAGTGTGCGACATATTGTGTTCCCGACATATAAATACATTTGACAATGCGCTGACCAGGTGCGGCTGGCTGGACGACAACTTCGATGAGGTCAGTAGTGGCGGTGCAATAGTTTGACGGAAAAGAAGTGTATTTCTCGAAAATCATTAGAACGGTACATATATAAAAGTAATATACTTACATTAAAATAATTATATTATACTAATTTTCATATGCTACATATTAGTCAAAAAAATAATTAAAGACGCAGCTTATTGTATAGACGTATGGAAATTATGAAAATTAAAATAACATTATATGTATAATTATGCAAACGCTACAGCGACAATATTATGGGTACAAAACCAAAGTGTAATTATTTATAAAAATTAAATACATACATAATTTCCATAAATATTTACATTATAAAATTAATTATTTTAAGGTGTTGTTAATATTTTCGCTTTGAAATTCGCTGATATGTTATTGCAATGCGAGTAAAACCAATGCGACGAGATTACAATAACAAACTATTATCATTGGACGTTACGCAATATACAACAATGTTTAACAATTTTTTTCCGGTACCGCTTTTTTTTTAAGTTCCGTTGCGGGAATCGAAACAACAATGTAGCGCATAAATCCTTTATGATGCCGTAAAATATTTACGGCTCCCAGTGAGCGAGGTCGGGAGAACAGTAGGATCGGTGGTTGAATATGGGAATTATTGTGGACGAATTGTATTGTAAATATTCTCCTTCCGGAAAACGTTAATTTTTTTTTTCTTGGTTCTTAACTGAAAAAGGGCCCTTCATAATCATTCGTAGGAGGTTATAGTTATCTACACGTAATGTATAATGTATACATTGTCATGTACATATATCAAATGGGTAATCACCGGCTCATGTCAACTATGCTCGAGCAAATCCATGTTCAGTAACGTCACATGATTGGGATATGTCAAGAAATAAATTATTTGCCCTAATTAATTAATTGAATTCTTTCTATTCTAAATTGGATTCAAAGCATAGATCAAAATAGAATAAAATGAATTGAAATCCTTTTATATATACATATCAATAATAGTCACTTTGTAGTAATTATCTAAACCGTAATAAACAAACGTGACATTCAGTTTGCGGCGGTGTTATTGCATGTAAAGGTGGACGTTTTAAATGTTAAACGGGTGCCGTGTTTTTGAAAAATAAAACAGACGGAATTGTCTTCCAAATCACAATCCGCCGCCGCGTTTGCTTCGCCATCAATCGTGAATATGTTACAAATTTATAAGTTTGCTCGCAATGAATGTCGAAAGCAATTAAACGCGGCACCAACACAACACGCCCCAGAGTTTATATTGTGTAATCACAGGCGGCAGAGGACTGTGGCGCAGTGAATATTAATCATAAAGAAGATATTCCTATCATTAAAGTGGCCCGATCGTCGGGGGCACTCCGCGGTGATGTTGTTATTAATTTATAGAAAGTCACGGTCCGGCCATTAGGCGAGATAACCATACGGATCGGGCGGTCGGCGATCGCGTTCGAGTCGTCGAACCTACGCCATTACGGCCGTTCGCGTTCAGTGTTGGTCCAACGTGGGCCAGCGTTTGGCGAAGTGGAAGGGCTTCAATCGGACGGGCGCGGGGCGCGTTTACGGCGCGTGGCCCTAATGACCGCGGCGGCCGCGGCTTGTTAGCGGCGATCAGAAGCCGTTTAATCGGATCGATTCCTATGGAAGATTTATGAGTTTCACGAGTTCGCCCGCCGATACGATTATATTGGGACACTTCCGTCTGTTGAAATAGGTTTTGATTGCATCATTAAATTCGTTATATTGTTCGCGATCGTAATAATTATCTTGATAATCGTGATGTTATAAGCTTCGTTCTTACAAGTGCAGAAGAACTTTATTTAAAAAGTAGACATTTAATTAAGGTTATTTAAATTTGAACGAAGGTTATTCGCTGCATCTTTTAATATGAAAATTGCGAAAAATATTTCTGTTTACCTATTATGATTGAAATCGCTTACTAAGCAAAGCGAAACTAGATAAAACTTGGTGTAGCATAATAATCATTAATGTGTATTATTTTTTATTTCAATAAGTGGTTTGATGACTTCAAGAAAAATTTCAAATGATCAAGCCTTAAACATGAAGTTCCTGTATTTTTATTTCATCAAATAGCTTTTGTCAATACACGATAAAGATGGAAGTACGCTGTTTTGCGTATAAATTCAAATTTAATTTTCATAATCACTTCGTAATGAGAAACGTTCTATAAACTTTACTATACTTACGTAAATGCATACGGAACAATGTTCAATACAATCGAATACTTAAACTCGCTAATCACAGTCGGTGACACACCACAGCGTATATTTTCCAAGCTCTAAAACGCCTTCAAAAAATTTTGTATTTTCGTTAAAATATTTTACCAAATGAAAACTGAATTCACACGTGAGACGTATTTCTCTAAAACCTGTGATACTAAAACAATCATATTGTAAACTATACTTTAAAAGTCAAGCATTTATAGGATTTATTATAGATTTACGAGCCGTAAATAATACTATAAAGTCGTATTTTTGATTATTTTATTCTGAATTAAATTTTTGAATAATTAAAAAATAAAGTTTTCTTTCCCACTCTCAATAACAATTTTCGTTTCACAAATTTTAAGAATACGCCTTAACGTCCCGTGCAAGACTATCGATACTTAGCATAGTTCAAAACATCATCGATTTAAGTGTTTTTGTGTCATGCAGGTCGTAGAACACTATAGAACCTTTCGAAGAAATTAACGTATCGTATGATCTCGATGCACTGACGCGATGCAAACGAATAGAAAACAGTGGCTAATCATACAAAAAAAGTATCGGCGACCCTTGAGACACCTCGTAATGGGTGCCCCTTAAAATCGGTAATGAGACCTCGCCGACGCGGTCGCGCTCGTAAACGAGACAAGAGGACGAAGTTATATGGCACCGGCCGAAGCGGCCGACTCGCCGGCCGGCGCGCGCCGTCGCCGACTCTGCGCGTAGCCGACGAGGTGCGTGCGTCGCCGTTCAAAAAATGAAAAAGATTTATGTTACGAATTTCTTGTTCGAATGTTGAAACAAAAATAGGTCTTCGCATCGAACTTCATAATGTGATGTGACCTCAATGGACGAATGCGAATAGACGGATTTTAGACCACGTGTGTATGTAGTTCTGAGTGTCGATTACCCTTTCTGTTATTTAGTTATTTAGCACTTAGAAATTCACTTAAATACGGTCTGAAATCTGCCTATTTGACTCAAGTCTGTTCAAGTTACATCACATTATGAAAACCGATATGCAGATCTATTTTTATTTCAACATTCGTATAATAAATTTCTTATCGAAATTCTGCTCGCACATAATTAACGGAAATTTACTAACCTCAAAAAGAATTAATACAAAGCATTTTCATGGAGACTTGGAAAATAACAGCGAGTTCCGTGCGAAAATTTCAAGTTATACAAAGTTTTCACAATTAATGTTTTATTTAAATTTTCCCATAATCGTCAAATTACAGAGTAATAAAGAATGACAATGAATTTAACAGTTTATCTATGGATGTATCTATGATTGTTCAATCGTCGGAGTTTAGGCTGTGGTTGTTGTACATGTCAATTTATTTTTCAAAATTATCAACGACTTCACAATTAAGTAATTATTGCCTCTCTACGAAGTAACTAATTTGTGCTTTGATTTTTATTTTATCGTTATAGCATTGAGGAGATGTTTGATGCTTGCCTGCAACATGCATTGACATGCAGCATGCAACCCACCGTTGACCCTCGAATTTGCCTCTCCACTACTAATCTCTAACCAAAGGATTGAATATTGATTCGAGAGGATTGACAGATATCGAACACCTAAGCAAGTGTTGTAAATGTGTTATTTAATTTTGTAATTAATAACATTGGGTTGCATGCTGCGTGTCAATGCATGTTGCAGGCAAGCGTCTACTATGGATTTCCGTGAATTAACACCTCACACAATACAAGAGATGTTTGATATAATTTACTTTGAAATGTTTAGAATTAACGAATGAATAATTCTTTTCAACCTCCCAAAAGAAATGGAAAATTTATATCTATGAGATTATTAAAAAAGGAGTAGGGGTTAAAAAATATTTCTGAATAAAATTATAAATTATAAAATTAAATTAAAATAACCTATTGACTTTTCTCTATTATTAAAATTGACAAAGTTCGAGATGGATTTGTAAATTTAAAAGATTAAAAAGCTGAAAAGCTAATATACATATTTTATTTATTTAATCAGAATAATTTTCACTTTACATACTTACAAAGCAATATATGTATTTTTAATAGTGAAAAAAAAACACATTTTTTATATATAGTGAAACTAATTTTTTTCAGGCAAGTATGAATTTATTTATCCGTCTGAATTTTCCTATTGCTATGGCTTTTCTTGTACCATTACAATAATCAAACAGAATCGAGAATAAGTTTTTTTTTTTTTTATATTGAAAATGAAATAATTAAATTAGAAGTTCATTATCATTAAATATCAGCTCCCTGTGCTTTTTACATCATAACATTTTGTGTGGCATATTATTTTAAAATATACCAAAAATCAAGCTAACTCAAATTAGACTTTCTAACTTATGTGTTCGATCTTTTATACCTAGTACTCACCAATCACATAATTTTGTTTATTTAAAAATAGCCAACATATGGTTTACTACCACACTTTCTACTATTTCATATTTCCATACAAAGTTGTCAGTGTTCAGAGAAGTTAGAGTACTCGGACACGTCGAGTCGAGTCCCAAGTTCATTCTCAATTCAACGACAGGTCTCGATCTCGATCGATCAGGTATCGATCCGATTCGTGGGTCGACTTATACTCCTATACATCCTGAATATGTTTAAAACGGTTTAATTAAAATTTTACTACTATAAGAACATTAGGAATAATTAAACCATAAACCACGGAAAACATATTAAAGTATGCATATCCAATCTCCATCGGGCTAGCTGATCCCAATCTATTCCGTAAAGACGCTATCGTGAGAACATCGAATACGCTTCGGAGAGCAGTTATCTACTAAAAATCTCGAATTAATTTTCTAACACCTCATTAGTGCGTCGGCTGGGGTTATTAACAATCAAAATGCAAATCGGACGGGAACGCGGCCGAGCATTCTAATAGAAATCGTTCGTTCTGTAACTCAAACCTCCCCAATGTGCCCAATTAAGGGCCATAATGTCTTGTTCCGACAGATCGACGATACATTCAAGCTCGACCTCAGGCCCGAATGTACGGCCGGCTTTATGGTCTAGTATCTTTTTTGTGTTAACGAAGAAAGCGTCGTATATTTCGGTTGTCGCTCCTGACATACTCGCTTTTTTATTTTAACGTCTTAATTAAACGTTGAAATATGGAAACAGTTGAGATCGACTCCTAAAGTCGGACATGCACGATTTTCGTGCATTCTTTTTGTGGTTCCGCAGTCAAATCAGGGTGTCTTGTAATTTTCTTAGATCCTTATGCGTGTTTACGGTCAATCTACTCGTAAAACGTTAAAGCTACGAAATTGACGTTCGAAATGGTTACAAAATATATGTATCAGACCGAGCAAAATATTTTGTAAAAAACAGATTTTATCAAATAGACTAGCAGGTCTACATAATTCTATAATTTTAAAAAAGGTTATCGACTCTGCAAATTAAATTTCATTCTGTACTTTATATATAAAACCAAATCGAAATACAGTGTCATTGAAAAATTGTTCTAAGTTCAATGAGTAAATTTTTATATGATTAATTTTTGCAATTTCATATGTCGACGAAAGCCAAAGGAATCATTGGAAAGACTTCGAATCACATTAAAAGACAAAGGCTCATCTGGAGCGATTATTTATCGATGGTTCATCAAATTTAAGCGTCATCGAGTAACTTTGATGGACGAAGAAAGAGGTCGACGTGTCGCACTATAAATGTAATACAAGAGTAGAGGCGATTTACGGTGAGATTCAGCATATGCTGCAGGTTGGATCGGAAAGTGTGAAGATATTTCATTTTATACTAGTCATTTTTGTAACTGAAAATGACCGGGAACCATTCCGCACACGGTTAGGATTTTGCGCCATGTTAATTTTTACGAATATTCAAATTTCCATAATAAGTTTTAAATTTACAGCGCCACAAGAGAATGTGATAGATGAGTAGCCAGCATGTGAAAAAATGCCTTCAGATCAGCCGTTTTTATGTTTTGAAAAATGATACAGATAATCGCTGTCATAATTTCAATGGACTCATTTTGAAATAGGTTTATCTGTTTATTTGTAAGGATACACCTTCACGTGTATAAAGTTCAGTTCAGTATCACTGAGGACATGTTCTGCGAAGTCTAGTTTAAGAAGCCTTCTGAAACGAGCTAGTGTTTTATTACAAAAGTATTCTTATCGGCCATACAATTTGCTAAATTCTACTATTCCAAAATGGCGAATAACATTTGTAATCTTTATAATTTTTTATCCGACTATAATAATACTATCTCTACTAGCTACTCTATCTTATCTTCTAGAGTCATCTGCTTTTAGTCAATCACTTTAACCAGTGAATTAGGCCGCACGTTCAGACCCTGATGGCCTGCACCGCTGGATGTTTCTTTTTGTGTGTCATACGCCGATTTATATCAATTGTTCTTTGCTTTGAGAAGAAGAAATACTTCATGACAAAACTTTCATGAGAGAAACAGCTCGCAAGAATCTTCAACGACGTGTAAAGTTCTTAGTTCAGAACTACTGTGCGAATTAAGACTAAAAGATTTTTTTTAAACGGATGTATGAGGTCAAGTCAGCTTCAAATGATCTCAACCAAAAATGGATCGATTCTACTGGTAAGGGAACACACTCACAGAATACAGTTTCCGCTGTTGCGCTGTTACGTTTCGTTGAGTGAGTCAGAGTTCCAGTAACTCACTTTATCTCCGTCATCCCACTCACCCATCAACGCACTGTTCCTTCATCTAACCCCTAATTCCTCCATCACGTCACTTCCCTATCGATCAGATATGCTATTCCTATCTAAGAAGCTAGTAATGCACCGATGACTCCTTTGGGGTTCCAAGTGTCCATGGATGACGGAGACTATCTCCTATTTAGTGGCTCGCATGCTGGTTTGCCCCTCGAAAATACTTTAAAAAAGTACTCATAGATATGTATCTTTAGCTTTAGAGTTACGATAGAAATGCTAATGAAATTTATCATGAATATGTCGTGAGTGTCAATTGAATTAGTTTTCAAAATATGCTTTTATATATAAATAAGAGAAAAATATACTTCCGACATTTTACCTTTAACACCAAATGAAACGCAATAATAATTTATGAAATATAAAAGTACATAAAGTAGAACTAAGAAGAGTTTACTAAATTTTATGTCATAAACTAAACTGAACTAAATGATCACGAAGCTCAATCTTTATTAGTTTTTCCTTTTGTCTTAGTCTTATGCAATTACACATTGATTTAAATATTCACAGGCGAAAACTAATCAAGAAATGTCTACTTTTATAACTATGAAAGTAACTATTTTAGCTGTCTTATCTGTTCATTATACACGAGATTTAAGTCGATGCGTATACGGACGCCGTATCATTTGATAGCTATTCCATTACCGGCCGCTGCGCGCTCTTCAATGTTTCTGCTCCAATAATAATAGACATAATGACCTTTAATAGGTCTAATAGTTTGATTGGCGTCATAAAATCGGGGCAACGCTGGCGACGCTCACCGAAAACGGGTCAAAATATATTCTTACACGGCGAGCTTTTGAGATGCGATAGACGGCTATTAATTGAATTAGTGTAATGGCCTTTTAATAGTCGGTGTTTTGATAGCGCTCCGGAGTCGCTCGTCTGACTCGTGCTTAAAACCCTATCAATACTTGCAGTATCTTAGGATAGTTTAAAATTGAAACATACGAAACAAATATGCTTCGTTGTATACTTGGAAACATAAATGTTCGAAACTGAAGTGAGTCTTTGAATAATTTGAAATATAAATGTACAAAACCTCTTTGGATAATTTGAAATATAAACGAGGGATATTAAAAAGTATCTTTGTATCAATTAAAATATAAATCTACAAAATTGAGAAGCTACTTTGGATAATCTGAAATATAATTGTACATAAGTAATATAACTCCTTTATTTATTATTAAATACGTACTTACAAAGTGAAAAGTGGCATGTGCTATTTTTTTAATATTTTTATTTTATTTCAAGGGAGTTTTTACTTACTGCCTAAAAATGCTTAATAAAAATTGCTGTTTTTTGCTTATTTAAATACCTATACGACAAGGAACGAAAACATTTGTTTTATAACATGCATTAGTTTTTGTTAATGTTTTCAGGTGCCGTCCGATTAGCGGCGAACATCAAAAGCGACATCCGCACCCCATCGCGTTAAACAAACGAAAAAACAAAACACTTACCGAATCTATAAATATTAATAACGTTCGAAGGTTATAATCACTATCAGGTAACTGAGAAATCATTCGCGAATTTTGAGAAGAGTTTAGGGTTCTTTCGGTAACGCTTCGAGTTCTAATATTGCTATTATATCGTATGGTTTTAGGTTACTTAAAATACTTATCACGAGTATCAATTTTATTGTTGAAGTGAGATATGAATTTGCGAACTACAAAAAAAAAATTCCCGTAATTGCGCAATGATTTGGATTGGTGTGAATTTCCTGAAGATAAATCGCGTAAATATAAAACAGTGACTAGTAAGAGACGATACAATTATTTTACTGAGTTGTTGTACAGGCCAAATTTTCGTAAATAAATTAATGATTAAAAAACGTGATGCGTGTTTGCTATGAAATGCAACTGGAATATTCTTCTTAAGAATATGTTCCTTATATTTTTAAAAACAAAATATATGAAAGAAATAAATGCGAATATATGAAATACATAAAATAGGGTAAGGGGTAAATAAAATCGTCTCTTATAATACTGCAAGCATGTCTATAATCTTAATCATATTTATTTATACAGATTACGTAAAATATATTACATGAATCATGTTACAGAATGAAACTTTGAAACCCGACAATAAACGGTGGTTGATGACAACGGCAACCACATTTAACGCCCTACACATCGAAAACTTAACTCATCTGCGTTAAAAATGAAACATCTATAAACTATCAATGGAAGAAAAATACACGAGGTCAATATAAGATGCATAAATATGTTGTACGGAAGGGCAATATAACAAATACTTCACTCTTTGTTAACACTCGGTTTCGCTCCCAATCTAATTTACGTACTGGAGGCATTTCACAATCTCTTGGTTCGATTAAAAAATAACAACGAAATTTTAATTAGCAGAATTCTCGTTCGTTTGCCTCGACAAGAACTTAACCGTTAAATTGAAACAATAACGACTGACAGAATCCGATAGAACGTTTTTTTCTATGCATCTCCATAACGGCTAAAACCAACAAGCGAATTTTGCTTATGATATTTCCATGGGGTGTCCGAATGGGGCGGCAAGGAAATTAATTAAAACACCTCCCGTTAGGAGTTATTTGTTTTTGGACGCTCAATTTCGGTTTATTTCATCTCCACGCTTGACGGTTGATTAAGATTTTATTCATAACTTACGTTTTTTTTTCTGCGAAACCGTTTAGCCATGTCCACTTTTTTTGTACAAATTTCGGTGTTATATTTTATTCCGTTGCGTCGATCGAGACAGGTGTAATTTTTTAGTCGGTCATTTTTCAAATGACCGTTACGTTCGCAGTAGAAAGAATCAAGGTACGTAAATCGGTATTTTTAAGGAAATTCTTAAAGAAGTATTTCCAGAATATTCGAATAAAAAAAAATCAATCGAATGCGCTAGATCAGATAGCGGGGATGTAATCTATAATCTCCCACATTAAGATCGGTCGGCAGTAAACAGTGGGCAAAATACAGCACTCTCGAGGACAGCTGTCCCTGACCGCGACCACAAAAACGCTTCTGATACGATCAGGTCGAATTTCGTTTGGTCAAAGACCACAAAAAAAAAATGCCACAACGATCGCCCTCGTGGCCTGAGTAAATAGTACTTTAGTTAGAGACGTACGTACGAAAATTTTGCATCTTCATAAGTTTGAGCAGAAAAATAACATTATTTCGAGCAATAACAATAGCTTAAAACAATATGAATGTGATATTTATTAACCGACTTCAACTCTGATCAATTCAGATGCTTACACATGTAGACAACAGCAAATCGTAACAAAAAATTTAAAAAACAGTTGACTCTGCAGGCCATCGCAAAACTTCCCGCTACGATATTTGTCGATTGGTCTTTGAACTGCTTATGGTTAAATATTGCGTATGAGTTTTTGATCTACTCTAGTTTAAAAATTTGGAAGACTGTTGATTTCGCAGGTCATCCCTGAAAATTCTTACCACTTTCGTGCTTAAAACGTTCAAAAATAAAGGAGCAGTAAATTATTGCGCTCATCACGTTCAAAATATCTATTTTAGTGCTTTTTCAAGCTCTTCGAGCTCAAAAATATAGGTCTAATGCGTTTTGAATTCTTCGAGTTAAAAAGTCTATATATATATATATATATATATATTTTTTTAAAGTTTTTTTTTTCAATATTTCAACTATGACATCTTTTGAGCACTTTATTTGACTTTGCTCTGCTTTATGTGGCATCCAAAGCAGTTTTTTAAATAGAAAAAGATGACCGAGTACCAAACATCAATCCATCAAGATTTTTACGTGATTTTAGAAAAACCCTTTTTTTTCTAGTTTGTCACTCAACGATAACTCTCGAAGAAACCCATCGAATTTGATGCAGTTTATGACAATTGACATTGTTTTTTGAGCAGGAGAGATAGTTAAATTTCGGAATTTATTGGTAGAATAGTTTAAAAGATATTGTAAAAAAAGCTATGGTCGATTATTTTCATACAAACGTACACAAAGATACATACAGACAATATTTGGAAAATAGTCAAGATAGATTTCTAGAAGCCTAAAACAAGATTTGATGAAAATTATCTTCGAAAGTCGGAGTGAAAACAGTAATTTTTCAATTTTATGAAAATTTTGCAGACAGTTAAAAACAAATATTTATGTTTTAATACAATAATCATTGATGATATTTCATTTAGGTAAGCTGAAATATTCGGAATGAAGAAAAATAAAAAAAAATAGAATACAATGTAATACTAAATATTTTACTCTTAACATTGGTTCTCTGACAATTTTTTCCGGAACATAAATATGATTACGAACTCGGCGCACGCGCAGCGAACTGCAGATGACGATTTTAACGGTTTTCACAGTTAGCGACAGTTTTTCAGTACCTTGCGAATAATACGAATCTAATTTCGCCGCCGCATCGCCACCACTGACAATAGTCGTTTCTCCACGGCTTTTAAACATCAATAGGATGGTATTTAGATGATATTTTTTCTTTTTGTCAAATAATGAAACCGCGTAGGTAGTGTACCTTTATTTGCCTTTTGTAGGAGCGGGGGCGCGACAAAGCCGCAAACACGCCCCGCTGTGCGACCGACAGATTTTTTGCAAAAATTCCGTATTTTATTTCGACTGTTGACAGTGTGCGTATAGGTGGGTACTGGCAGAAAAAAAAGTAGTACGAAACATTCACCTAAATTGCGAGAATAGCGACAGGAATCGTAGTTTATCATTTAAATTGATGTGCTTTTTTTGGATATCATTGAATGTTTTATTTTTTCGAATAAATACCGAATCGTCATTTATGCAACTTGTACATTTTTCGTTAACCTTTTCAAAAACAATGACTAAGAGAAGATATTGAGAATTTATTTTTCGATTTTTTGTGCCTTGATTTTATATTTAAGAGCAGAATAAGTAATGTAAAAATATTAAGAGAACGAAGTAATCGTACCGATTGCTATACCTGGCTTAGTTCATTTTCTGATGGAAAAAAATCTTGAGTAACACTAG